>CANTFL010000635.1:0-28936 GCA_947650285.1 Hyaloperonospora brassicae
TAAAGCGGACTTTCCGGAAATGGTAGACTCAAGGAGGGATGGACCGGAGGGACAGGGACCCCGCGATCGGAAAGAGACTGGAGGCCAAGGGGCCACAGAGGAGAAGCGGCCGTTAGGGTCCAGCCGTTGAGAGTGGCACCAATGCGGATTGTTCTCAACCACCCGTCGGTAAGTACGGCCGACCAAGGCGGCCTCGGTCAACCAAGGCGGTCACGGTCATCCATCGGCCGACCTGGTCACCCTTTGGTGGGTACGGCCGATCAAGACGACCTCGGTCACCCGAGGGCCGACCTGGCCACCCTTTGGTGGGTACGGCCGATCAAGGCGACCTCGGTCAACCAAGGCGGTCACGGTCACCCTTTGGTGGGTACGGCCGATCAAGGCGACCTCGGTCACCCGAGGGCCGACCTGGTCGTCCACCGGCCGACCCGGACCCTCAAGATCAAGCATCCCTGACCACTCAGCATAGTGAGTCCAGGCGTAAGGCAAGTACAGAGTAAAGGAGTTTAAAGGATAGGACATTATTAAGCACTACTCAATTTGCGATCTAAGCCACACGTCTCGTGAGCCCAGAAGCTTGTACGTCTACCAACCTGTTCCGGGCCAGGGATCGATTTGGCCCACCCGTCGAATCGACAGTGCGGGTAAGACTCAAGTGCAAATAGAACCCCAGGAAGTATATTGGCCTGTAGGTTCGTGGAGTAGCAACCCCCCCCAACTCAATCCCGCTATAGGAAGCGGTCTCCATACCCTAGTGGTAAGGGAGAGGACGCATAAAGGCCAGGCGGTTGACACCCCTGAGACAAGCAAAGGCCAGGCGCTACTAGCCCTGAGAACTCTGGTTATAAGCCCACTCTCAACCAAGTTGATCGAGTGGCTGCCCTAACTGGACCCCGACTGAAGCATATCCGCTCGGGGCCCCAAAGGTCGACACACACCAAGACCGACATCTAGCTCCATCGCCACGTCCTCTGAAGAGTGATACCCGCCAAGCCGACGGGTACACAAGGTGAGTTTAAGATCCAAGCGGAATAGGAGTACCCCCTCCTCAAGTCGGCAGTCCGGCACAGTGGGCGGTTTGGAGTCACGCCAATCGATTTTGGCGACCCACTCCACCACAATGGTGCGCGTGCCCGGATCTTCGGAAGACGCGGGATTTCACCGCGAGTCCCAAGATGAAGAAGACGTTCTGGTCAAGGTTGAACAGAAGACCGAAGAAGCACTGGAAGACCGACCGCCAGTGAAACACGAACACAAAAACAAAGGGTCGCAGGGCCGACCGGACCTTGGGAGGGGTCCGGTCAACATGGCCAAGGTCGAGATTATCGAAGACAAACCTAAATACCCTCCCTACGTCCTCGTTGAGGACGCCCTGGGTCATGGTACCTACTATGCCCCTGAGGACCAGCAGCTGACGGTGAAAACCGAACAGCTCTGGTCCCAAAAACAACAAACCCCAGCGGCCGCCACGTCCAAGCCGCAGAAAGCCAGGATGAAAGCGCCAGGGGACACCCACTTGATGAATTCGGACACCTCAGGACCATCAACCGAGTCAGAACACCGGCCAACCATGAAATACTGTAAGCCAGGACCTCCAACACCAAAAGTCGCCAAGGCCGCCCAGTCCAAGCCGACCCGCGAGAAAACGAAGGCGCCAGCTAATTCCAAATTGAGGGACGCTGCTCCAGCGGGACCACCAGCCTGGTCGGACGAGGCAATCGTGCTGGCCTACCACCGCCGAAAGCTGGTCGCCCTCCTGGAGAGCGACCCCGTCGCAAAAGTCCTCGCCATCCGGTTATTGGGTCAGCTAGGGGGGCCGGTATCATCCCTGCCCAAACCCCGGACGGTCTCAGAGGCAGTCACAGCGCTAGTCACCCTCCTTCGCGAGGCGAACATGGTGGCAGGCCAGTTCGAGCCGCACACCTTGTTCGACCTAGGGTTCGACAACATCACAAGCCTGTTAAACAAGATGCACAAGCGATTAGCTATCCTAGTGGGGACTACCAGACCCAACAACGTACCGCTGACACCGTCGATGACGACGCCGTCTCGTGACAGCTTGATGACCCTCCAGGACTTCGGCTCCCCACCAACAGTGAAACCACAGGTCGACCCGCCGATGGGTACGCAACGTCACACGCCGCTCCCATCAGCCGACCACGACGCGGAGGAGCAGTCGTCAAGTAACTCCTCCATCCTCGTCCAATGTGCCCGGATGCCACTGGGGCCGGCAGGAGCTGCGATGCTACAGGCTCGCGTTCAGGGTGGCAGAGCCACTCAACCGGTCCAGAATCCGTCGGCACATGTCCACCCGGGGAATTTCCAAATTCCCGAAAGGATAGATTTTCACCCAATGGGACGACAGCATGGGCATACCGGATTGGCTCCACCACCACGTGGCGAAGATGCTGGGGGGGAAGGGCCTACCAATATGGTAGGTAACCTACAGACATACTTCGACGCAGCGATGGCCCGTTTTCTACAAGAGCAACAGGTGCAACAAGGACATCAAGATGAAAGAGTGGCAGCAGAAATACAAAGGGCCCAAGTGGCCGCAGCTCAAGGAGCACCAAGGGGCCGAGCGCAAGTGTCAAGCCAACAAACTCGGACAGATGTAGAGATGGAATCGGTCGGCACGTGTGAGTACGACCCGGACGATATGGATCTGGAGGGACCGGCGGCGAGAATTGCGACGGCGGCAGCGGGACAGATACCCGGCATGATCCCTCGCATCAAGCTTGCAGCGACATCGGATCTCAAAGAATTTCACGGAAGAAACCAAGATGAAGACCGAGCTCGTTCGTGGCTGTCCACAGTCAAAACGGCTTTTGCAAGGGACCAAGCACCTGACGATGAAAAGTGTTTGGTTTTCGGTGGACTGCTGACTGGACCAGCACAGAATTGGTACCGGCAACTGGGCCGCTCGGTTCGATCCAGTTGGAAGGACGTCATACAAGAATTCCAGATGCAATTCTGCGGGTTAGGAGTGCCAGTCGCCCGCCAATATTACCACGCGAAGAAGCGGCCGGAAGAGTCACCCATGGACTACCTGTACCGACTGAACGTGATTGGGCTCAGGGCGAAGATCAAGGTTAAAGACGGGCCGCCCAAGATCCAGAAAGAACATGTCGAGCACTACATTGAAACTCTAGATGACCCAGAACTGGCAGACCAGCTCACGATGTTACGATTAGCGGATGTGGATGAATTGGAAGACGTGTTGAGAGCGAGGCAAAGGGCGAAGGCGCGTCGAGGCAAGGTACTCTTCGGGTCGAGCAAGTTCCGCCAAAAGGCACCTGTGCCCCCAGACCGACCAAGGGAGGTAAACCGTCGGTCGGTACATGCGGTCCGGGCGACCATGGAAGAATCGAACTCGGAATCGTCAAGCTCGGATAGCTCAGGAGACGACGATGACCAAAGACGAATGTATGTGATGGCGATGGAAAACCAGAAGGACATTGTGTCGAGGGGCCCAAGAAGCCGACCAGCCCGGGAGGCCGACCAACACCATCGCCAAGAAGGTGACCAAGGACCTCGAGGGCCACCGGCCGCTCAATACCCGAGATGTGCGCACTGTGGATCCAGGAAGCATGGTGACTTGGATTGCTGGAAGCGTCTCACATGCGACCACTGTGGAAAGAGAGGCCATCCGACGGATCGTTGCTTGTTCGTGTGCAAAGGGTGTGGAGAGACCCACGAAGCCGGGAAGTGCCCGATGGAAGAGTTTTATAACTTGATCCGTCAATGGTACAACCCGACCAAGCACGCTGGGATGTTGCCGGAGAAGGTGGAGAAGATGTTAAATTAGAACGCTCGCCAAGTTTGAATCTGGTACGAGCCGAGCGTTCTGATTGTCATGTGTTTGCATATGTGGAAAGGACTTCCGAGGGAGATATAGGTCCCGCCGTGGAGAAGAGTGTCGAGGAAGATCACAGAGATAAGAAGATCAGAAATATATCGAAGATCGCAAGCTACCCTGTGGTTCATGTTGCTCGTCTTGATGATCCTAATGGTTTTACACGAGGAGATGCAGTGATGGAATTGGACCTGCTACCAGGTGAATCCAGGGGATATTGGAAAAATCATGCCCCTTCGAAATGGTTTCAGCAGGCCAAGGCCTCTGGAAAGGTAAACAATGACCGCGCAAACTTGTTGTTTGACACTGGTGCCGAGATATCCATTTTGGATATCGCCTTTGCTCGTAAGGTAGGCTGCCAGATCGACGAAGACGCAAGACAAGAATGCGTGGGTATCGGGGAAGCGGTATACACTACAGAAGGACGCACCCGCATCAAGATCACTTTAAATGGAAACTTGGTGTACATCTTCAAGGTATGGGTCGGCCCTATGGTGGGCCAAGATGCGATTCTGGGTATGGACTTTATGGTCCCAGCCGGTATCCGATTAGATCTGGGGGGAGGAGCGCTTTGTCTCCCAGATGAAGTGCGAGTCCAACTAGCAGGCCGGCGAACGTTGTACGGTAGCAGAGTTACCGATATAAAGCTGGGCCAATTTACACAGCTAGCGGTGGGCGAATATGTGGAAGTACCTGTAAAAGAGTCGACCTCAGAACAAAGGGTGCTGTGGGTGACGAGAGGAGAACGATGGGTCACCACGGTGAACCGAGGGGTAGGCCGACGTCGATTTTTGAAAGTAACCAACGTCAGCCCACAAACGCTAACGCTGCATGAGGGCACTAGAATTGGTATGGTAATGGCGAAGGATCAAATACCAAGAACACTGGGATTCGTTACGGCAGGCTCTCGAAGACACGCCGAGTGGTGGAACTTAGCATATGAAGCTACTACCGACCAGGACGACCATCAGGAAGACCTGATGGAGATCGACGAAGGGCCACTGGTGGATAAACCCCAGTATGAGACTCCACGACATATTTTACAGCGGTCAAAGGAGGTAGCTCCAGTGATGAACGTCGCGTCCCGACAGCGGCCAGTAGATAGGTCACTAACAGGCGAAGAAACGGCAGGTAACATTCCCGAGGACGGAGCCCTATACACTCAACTAGTCGAACCCACGATCACTCGGCCGAACGAATATGCGGTCATTGGACCGAGGAGATCCATCGACACCTTACATGAAGAAGTTATTGACATGGGAGCAAGAGCGAGTATCGAAGATGTGACCCAAGATGATGACCAAGTGTGTACGTTTGAAAGCGGAGAACTCTGGGCTGAAGAAATAAGCCAGGGATGGGCGGTCATACCAGAGGTGGACCTCTCGCCCGAAGGAATTGAGCTGAAGGACATTCAGATACCTGATCCGGAGGGAAACTCGCCTGAGGAAGTGGATCGTTTAAAGCAAATCATCTGGAAGAAGCGGCACCTGTTAATGGGAAAAGGCAACGCTTTACCCCCAGCTGCTCGTGGTGCTATATGCGATATAGACGTGGGAAACGCTAGGCCGATCGCGCAACGCGTACGGAAAGTGGCCCCCCAGTTCAAAGAAAAGTTGGCCGACTTGATCAAGGGTCTACTGTCGGCGAAGATTATTCAGCCATCCACCTCACCGTGGGCCAGCCCAATAGTAATTATCGTGAAGAAGAATGGGGTCGACATCAGGCTGTGCATTGACTATCGGTTGGTGAACGACCTGACGCAACTTATGGTCTACCCCATGCCACTGATTAATGAGCTTCTGGAAGATTTGGATAGTGCGTTGTGGTATTGCTCTCTCGACATGGCAAGTGGGTTCTGGGTAGTCAGCATGACGGAAAGGGCAAGATTAATTTCAGCTTTTGTCACTCCGTTGGGTTTATTCGAGTGGCTCAGAATGCCGTTCGGACTCAAGAACGCGCCACAGATCTACCAACGACTCCTGGACAATGCATTGTATGGGTTCTTGCGTATACCCCCAGGGGCCGACTCGGAAGGCCAAGAGGATTTATTTGTAGCAGGAGAACCGGATACAAGGTCGGCCCCTTCGGTATTGGGTCGTAGATCGTACATAGACGACATACTGGTACCGGCTGAGTCCTGGAGCGTGCTATGTGACAAGGTAGAACGGCTGTTGGACGTGTGCGACCACTGGAATTTATCGATTAGCGCAGTCAAGAGTACGTGGGGATGTCGAAGGGTCGACTACCTCGGTCACAGGGTATCAAGTGACGGTCTGGAGGCTCATCCTAAGGATCTCCAAGCACTAGTAGACCTACCGCTACCATCAACGCTCAAGGCCATGCAGTCGTTCCTCGGAAGTTTGAATTACTACAGCCGCTTCATCGAGGACTATGCAATCTATGCATCAATTTTGTATGAGCTAAGGGAGGTAGATTTTCACGTGTGGCGTAGTAAGCTAAAGGACGTAGACCACCAAATGACCCCGGATGAGGACGATGAGAAGTGGTCTCGAGTTCAAGTAGCTTTTGCTATGCTAAAAAACAAGATGGCTACCGCACCGATTTTACGACACTTCGACCCTGAAAAAGAAGCAGTGATAATTATTTATGCGAGTGAGTGGGCCATCTCAGCGGCATTGGTGCAGAACCATGAAGGTACTCTTATGCCTGTGACATTTACGAGCCGGACTCTCAAGGCCAATGAATTGAATTACAGTACTGTGGAAAAGGAGGTGTTGGCTTTGTTGCGAATTTTGGAGAACTGTTTTACGATGTTGGTCACCCGACCCCTCAAGGTATTAACAAGACACTCGACGCTAGCCTGGTTGGTGAGATCCTCCGGGTTACAGGGACGTTTGGGGAATTGGGCGGCTCTCTTGTCTCAGTGGACTTTAGAGATAGTCAAGTGTAAGAAGGGCGAAGACCAGGTACTAGGGGCGTTGGCAGCTAGTATTACCCCTCGTGAGAGCGTGGACTCGATCCTATCGGCCATTGCACCTAAGAAACAGGCGAAACACAAGGTCAACCTGCCCCCGCCCACCGTAGAAGGACATGAAGAATTATATGTGATGAGTTTCGATGGGTCGGCTCGCGTCAAACAAGGAGGTGGATCATGTAGCGCGGTGGTATGGAGCTTACCTGCATGGTCGATAGTGAGCGCCGCCTCGAAATATCTTAAGGTATCTACGGTGAATGAAGCAGAGTACGAAGGCATGCTGCTGGGTTTTGAATTGCTGGATCCATTAGAGCGACGAAGGTTAATTATTTGCGGAGACTCCAATCTGGTCGTCAGGCAGATGCGTGGCGAAATTGAGTGCAAGGCTGCAGGACTAACCCCATTGAAGGGGAAAGCTCTGAGTAAGCTTCGAACGTGGGCCTCTCACGAGATACTCCACGTGAAACGCGACTGGAACCAGAGTGCAGACCAACTGGCTAGTGAAGCGTTGCACAGGCAAGCAGGAGTCGAGTCGATACCGAAGGAAGAGTGGCCCGGCTTGGAAGAAATTAATCGGTTGCCGGAACTGTTGGTTCCCAGGGACCCGAGTCGGACAGCAAAAATATTTGCAGTGACCCGATCCAGACCACCTATCCAGATATCCAGTGATACGAGACAAGAGAATGGGATACAACAGCTCAGGATGGAACGCATCCGAAAGGCTCAGGAGGAGGAGAGCTGGATTGTGGAATTAAAAGCATACTTAAAAGGGGATCTGAGCGGCCTGTCGGCCGAATCAGCACAGTCGTGCAGCAAGATGGCTAGAGATTATGAAGTCAGTGAAGAAGGTCTATTGGTGTACTGCCCTGGTTACAAGGCCGATGAGGACGACCGAGGATTGACCGCCCGATTGGTAATACCCGAGGCCCTCCAGACTGACATATTACATCATTACCACACCAGTCTGGAAGGTGGCCACCAAGGGATCGGCCGCACCTACTACCGGATTCGGCGTTATTGTCACTGGAGGGGGTTATTTCGAAGTGTACAGCGGTATGTGGGTCTATGCGTGGATTGTGAGACGGGAAAAGGAGGGCCTACCCTTCAAGGAATAACCCCAGGTAATATCGAGGCGACCTACCCTTTCCAAGTTATAGCAATGGACCATATCCCCTCATTGCCTACGTCACACAAGGGGAACACCGAGTTATTAATTTGGGTCGACCTATTTACGGGGTACGTGATGGCCAAGGCAAGTGCCTCGCGAACAGCTCAGACGGTGGCCGAAGGATATGAAGAGTGTGTTTTTCGACGTTTTGGGGCAAGCGAGGTGATCCGACATGACCGGGAACCTGGTTTTATGTCGGACTTCTTTCGGGCATTTAATCGCATGGTGGGTCAACGCCAACGGGCGACTATGGCCTACAGACCCCAGGCAAATGGAACTGCGGAAAGAATGGTCCAGACCCTGACGAGGTCTATTAAGATGTACGTTTCAGATGTGGCACAGCAGGATTGGGACGAATACGCTGAACGGCTGACGTTCGCCCTGAACACGGCTCACGATAGAGTGCGGAAGGAAACACCGTTCTACTTGGTCCACGGCTGGGATGCTAAAACCACTCTGGAAGCGACTTTGCCAGTGGTGAACACCAAGTATAAAGGAGCAAGGGCTCGAAGGTGGAGGTATCACATTCAAAGTCATTACCAGCGTGCAAGGGAACAAGCCAACGAGTGCCTGCGGTCGGCCAGTCAAGCCCGGGTTCTCGCTCATAACGAACAAGTGGCCGACCATAAGGTCCAGCCGGGTACCCAAGTTTGGCTCTACCTAGATCGGGTGAAGGAGGGATACGCCAAAAAGTTGGCTCACCTTTGGCATGGTCCATTTCGAGTGTTGGAGTTAGTTGGTGAACATGCTGTCCGGTTGGAGATGAGGGATACGAAGTATAGACTATTCCCGATTGTTCATGTGTCCAAGCTGAAGAGAGTCAGGGAGTTCCCTGATCGACCCAACAATCGTTTGGCGGTTGACGAGGCCGATCGAATTGACTTTGACGAATGCTTGTTGCCCGAAGATAGCTGGATGCGTGAACTGGAGGAGGGTGAGTACGAGGTCGAAGAGATTTTGGAGAGTCGGGTCGACAAAAAGACGCGGTATGGTCGACAACGGCGTGAATTTCTAATCCGGTGGAAAGGTCACGCGGACCCCTCGTGGGTCGACGAAGTGGACTTGAATTGTGGCGCTTTATTACGAAAGTTTGAACGCGAAGTGACGAATTATGTCCGTGGATCGGCGAGCCAGGAGCGGAAGACAAACCTTCAGTGGAGGGGTCGGGTCCCTGCGTAGACGTGCTCATGCTCGAACCGCTGTACGGCTGAGCAAGTGCAAGGGGCGGCTGTGGTAAAGCGGACTTTCCGGAAATGGTAGACTCAAGGAGGGATGGACCGGAGGGACAGGGACCCCGCGATCGGAAAGAGATTGGAGGCCAAGGGGCCACAGAGGAGAAGCGGCCGTTAGGGTCCAGCCGTTGAGAGTGGCACCAATGCGGATTGTTCTCAACCACCCGTCGGTAAGTACGGCCGACCAAGGCGGCCTCGGTCAACCAAGGCGGTCACGGTCATCCATCGGCCGACCTGGTCACCCTTTGGTGGGTACGGCCGATCAAGACGACCTCGGTCACCCGAGGGCCGACCTGGCCACCCTTTGGTGGGTACGGCCGATCAAGGCGACCTCGGTCAACCAAGGCGGTCACGGTCACCCTTTGGTGGGTACGGCCGATCAAGGCGACCTCGGTCACCCGAGGGCCGACCTGGTCGTCCACCGGCCGACCCGGACCCTCAAGATCAAGCATCCCTGACCACTCAGCATAGTGAGTCCAGGCGTAAGGCAAGTACAGAGTAAAGGAGTTTAAAGGATAGGACATTATTAAGCACTACTCAATTTGCGATCTAAGCCACACGTCTCGTGAGCCCAGAAGCTTGTACGTCTACCAACCTGTTCCGGGCCAGGGATCGATTTGGCCCACCCGTCGAATCGACAGTGCGGGTAAGACTCAAGTGCAAATAGAACCCCAGGAAGTATATTGGCCTGTAGGTTCGTGGAGTAGCAACCCCCCCCCAACTCAATCCCGCTATAGGAAGCGGTCTCCATACCCTAGTGGTAAGGGAGAGGACGCATAAAGGCCAGGCGGTTGACACCCCTGAGACAAGCAAAGGCCAGGCGCTACTAGCCCTGAGAACTCTGGTTATAAGCCCACTCTCAACCAAGTTGATCGAGTGGCTGCCCTAACTGGACCCCGACTGAAGCATATCCGCTCGGGGCCCCAAAGGTCGACACACACCAAGACCGACATCTAGCTCCATCGCCACGTCCTCTGAAGAGTGATACCCGCCAAGCCGACGGGTACACAAGGTGAGTTTAAGATCCAAGCGGAATAGGAGTACCCCCTCCTCAAGTCGGCAGTCCGGCGCAGTGGGCGGTTTGGAGTCACGCCAATCGATTTTGGCGACCCACTCCACCACATATTCTTACGCTTTCCTGCTTCCAAAACGATTTTACCACCGTCTGCCATATTACTTCAGTGTGGAGTGCTAGGCTACTGAAAGTTTCGTCCATAGAAGGCTTCTCCGCTATTTATTCGTCGACTCCGATCCCCGAGCCAACGCGTTTGTCCGAGAGGCTTCATGTTTCCTTCAATAAAGCTGAAAAGCGATGCTTTTTCCATAAATACCTCTCACATTGCAATATAATCAGCTATTGACATGGTAGTACCCGTCCGCCGATAAGACACACCACTTTATCTATCCTTTTGATACGGCGTAGTTCATTCATTCCGAGGCGACGAGCCTGGCGAAAACTTGAATCAATCATTTTCTGATTTTGCGCAGGCTTGCCCAAATGAAGCGTTCCAACAACTAGATCTTCGATTAACAAAGCCGATCAATTTGAATTCGCTGCAACGTCGATCCTTGTACGCAGACCATTCGTCAAGGCGCACGTGCAGTCGCGAGCGCTTTCCGCCACCCCTTGTGCATCAAAACGTTCCTTGCTTCATAAATTTAACCGGAAGTAGACGAATCTTGTCAAATAAGAATATTGACGGATAAAGATACACAGTATCATTAATGATTGACGTCATTTTACCGAGATGACAATATTTTGCTTGTCAAGGTATCAGGTGTAGATTGGACCTTCCACCACATTGTTCATTACATGAACCGAAACACTTTGCTACAAACAATGACTCGGACCACACGTAGCGTTAATTGGATATTAAATATTGTGTACCATGCTGAAATATTCAGCGGCGAAGGATACATAGGTCATGCGAACGATGGCGAACCACAAATCTGAGTTGAGTCGGGCTACCGCGTTTCATTTCATTGATTATATATGCGATCGCACGAGTAGTGATACGTTAGAGCTCTTTCTTTCATATATCAACGCAAACAGATGCCATAAGAGGTACGACGAGGCTCGCGAGAATGCGGATGACTATGCAGTCGATATGGACTGCGAGGTCAAATACAATAAGCAAAAGCCTCACTGATCCGTCTCGCGTTCGATCGCATTGTGCTAGACCCCCCCCACAGATTTCTACGAGATACTGCCCTTGTAGCGACCGATGCCATATTTTCATACGTTTGGTTTTCTATACGCGAGAACTGGTACTGGTTCATTTAGTATTCCGGATGAGATATACGTAGATCACTTGCCTCTCATCCATACGGATGTGGACGTAGCACATAGGGCTACTCACTACGCGGTATATGACAAAGACGTCAGTACATGTATCGACGTTGGCCCACGATTTGGGTGTTCCGTTGAAAACGAGTGTCGTTGTAAGTTCGATCGTGCGGGAAGCGCGCTGGACGATGACCATAAATGCCGCCGTTAAATTGAGATTCGTACTGTAAATACATTGACCGACATATTCAGCATTTGCGAATCTATTTGACAGGAAGGATCGCAAGTTAAAAGTGAGTAAAGGTTTAGCACAGTATAAATGGCAGAAACCATTACCACAGTGATATCGACTGCTTCTTTACCTATTGCGAACGTGACCCCATGAGCTTTTCAGGCCATGACGTCGATGATCAACCTTCAAGTCTGCACACGTTCAAGATTCTTGGCGAGGCATACCACAATTATCACAGTGCATCATCTGAGTTTTGGTTTGTCGCCTTGGATCATATTTTCCTAACTATGGTGCTCAGCTTATTTTCGTTCAGCAGGTTCAAATTGGCGCCGTCGGATATTTCGCTCGGAAGGAAACTTTATCTTAAGCTTACGTTGCTGTAAGTGCAACCTGGAAAGTAGCGCAATGCAATTGGTTCGTCCTAGAATAAAGTAGCAAATAAAAATAAAAATTAATCAATAAATTGGACATTTAACCCGATAGAGGATGCAGCGCTTCATATCGGCATTCGCCGATGCTAAGGTGCCATACGCAATAATGAACAAATAAATGTATGTCTGTTTATAAGTGGTCGAATGGGCAAAACAGCAATATCACTTCTAAATTACAGTTGATGAATGTAAAGCTGAGTTCGATAATATTAACTTACTAGCCCTTTCCCATGTATGGTAGTGTAAGTGAGTCACTCATTATTTTGAGATGTAAAAAGCTACGTATGATCTGTGAAAGAAGCCGCTATGGTATACAATTGCCTGATTCGTGTGCGCATTAGAATGCTCCTTTACAAAGCAGACTTTCCAAATGTTAAGACATGTATGAATCATGACCTGCTCCTAATTTATGATTGCATTAGAATTGACGAAAAATATTAATTGGCGGGTCGATAAAAAAGGTGCATTACAAGTAAATCAGATCAGTTTATACGATCAACAAGTTTTAATAGAATGAAATTACCCCTGACGTTAATGGAGCAATTCTGAATGTATACGCGAGCACCTGTAGGTTTTACATTATTTGTTATGCTGTTCCGAATATATTACTACTTCAAACATACTTTTCTATCCCTCCTTGGCATGTTTGTCATGACACCAGTTCTTTTTATTCCCTATTTGTAGAGATATGCATCGTTTCGTCAGTGGCTTACCATCCACTACAATATCTTGTAGAATGAGAAACATGTGCCTTCTTCTCAATATAATATGTTCATATACGGTCTAAAACACCTTTCTCATCTGTATATATGGACGGCATGATACCGGCCCGACGAAATCCCGTCTAGAACCAAATTCCTACTATCAATATATTTAAAGGCTCTATATATGGCATCTCCGGGTTTAGGCGAAATCAGTAAGTATTGTCAGGACAGATCATAGTCTTGACAAATACATATCTTAGATGCTCTTGTCAATTAGGTGCTTACAGCATTTAATGCTGATTGAATCATATTAACAAATCGATTGCCTTACTTCAAGTACAGAATATTATCAAAATCATAGACTTGTCACCTATATATTCGCTTCAACTTGATTTGACAGCATAAAATATGTATTTCTCACTTCAAATTAAAAGGAATGCGGCGTACTAAATATTAATATACCATAAGATACAATCATATAAGATAGTGGGGGAGCTTCGACTTCGTCGCCGAGATCAACAAACATTATAAACAACTTTACTTTTGTGTCACTTAGGCTTCAACAAATTGTCGTCAATTTTGAGTAGACGTTTATTTATTGGCTCGGCAACAATAGAATTTGCTCGTATCTTTTGACATCTCACACCGTAGAGAAGAGATGACACACAATACGTTACGTGATGGTTTTAAGTTGATGCTCGAGGACGAGAAAAAATGTGAGATGCGACAGTCGCATTCCCTGAGATAACTTGAACGATCTATATGCTCAGGTGAATGTAAGTTGTTCGAATGTGAAAATGTAGAAGTAACGGCCAATTGTAGGAGACCAAACAAATGTTACATGTATTGCATACGAAAAAAACGTTTCGTAAAAGACACAATGTTGTAAGTGCAACAGCAAGAATTGGGTATCGAGCAGGTGACAGATATAATATATACACACATCTGCCTTTCAACATCTACTAGAATGAATCTGCAAAGGAACCCTTAATTTTTCGCATATGGTACGGCATAGGGCCATGCTTCATAAGCATTGTAGCTCCTTTTCAGCCGCGTCAAGTTTGCGTAAAATTGTCACGTATATTGTGGCATTTTGCTCGGTCCTCTGTAGCGAACAAGTTGGTATATACGTAATATTACTATAGGGTAGAACGTGTTTGTTCTATCACCTTTCATTTTAGATCCCTGAAATGGATACAGCCCTGCACTTGCATTAAAATCTATCGCCATTCACCATTCACATTGTGAATGGTTACGTAATCGTGTGTAGGATGATGAGTTATGCCATAAGAAAAAGGGAATCACATATACGAGCAACACCATACTTTATTCGCTTTGATGCTGAAATGCATTAGTAAAGCCATCGTACTCGCTTACGATTTTGCGGGGATATCCAGATATACAAATCTAACGCCAACTAGATTTATAAAGTAATTTCATTTACATAAGTAATATACAAAACGGATATTTGGATGTAAACATTCTGCGCACCACTCATTGCGCGCGTATGCCGATCGTGAAATTTTTGCGTGCAGTGGAGTATGTTAGCCGCTGGGCAGTGCGATGTCAAATGACGCTGAACTTTGTCTTTATGATGTGTTCTATCGATTTGACTCTATAGTTTAATTTTACTGACTATCATTCGCTTAGATATCGTTGTTGGTATGATGAAACGAATAATGTGTCATATAATCGCTAATACGAAGACAATACATCCTATCAGTGAAAACAAATATGCTTCACAAGACGATTGCGCCAACGATTTATGATGTACGATCAGATATATGCGTGGCTGGTGTCGTTCGTATTCATTTTAATCACTCTTCTTCGTTCCTTTATCTTTCATTGATTAAAATCATGTCAATTATTTTGTACTCGACGGTTTCTATGCAATAAGAAAATGTATGTAGCGCTTCGAACGCAGCCTTAAAGCCTTTTTAAGACTCCAGTGTACGGTTACGTGTGTTCTATCTCTTTATATACATATGCTAATTCTACATTATAGTTTGCGTAGCTACCGCCTAGGCGGATATGATAAACGCAATTTAAATGGACATCGCATGTGTTAACATGAAGCAAACGCAATGCTATACAAAATGTCGAAATAATTATGAAAGGGCTACATGAGGCAAAAAGACGGGATCAATTACCGCATATATGATTGTTACTTCAATATTCTATCGCAGGCACTTACACTGATGCTTGTGGACACGTTATTTGGAAGGCACGTTGACCTAGCGCGCATTGCTTACATAGGTATTACAAATTAAGCTATTGTACAAAGCTGTACATACGAGTGCAATATTTATGTTTGCAGGAGTAAGGACAGTATGTACCTATTAAGAAGGCTCGTTGGTACGTAGATACTCTATTTTTACAGCGATCATATCGCACAATACCGTGATACTTTTCCTTTTGCATTACTCACAGCCGGTCTAGACGACACAAGAAAAATGCATATACTTTCGTCAAAGCTATGTAGATCCTGCGGTGAAACAATTTACGTCTCACCAAGTATAACAGCATAAAATTCAGTTACTGATGGACACATTGGACTATTTGGATGCCCCCGAATCGTCAAAAGTGATCAATATCATTCAAATCACCATGACATCTGAGTGAATGTCAGCGCCATGGTCGATATGGTCGCACGTGGCTCTATGCATGTGTGTAAAACAAGTAAAGTATACGTCGCTGGTCCATATTTTTGCATGATTCTGTGAATTTTGTTATATCGTTACCGGATGGTGCAACATGTTTATCTTGCGAGTGTTTGGTGCATCCATCTATTTTCCCCATCGTGTTTTTGATATAATTCTTCAGAAATCTAGTTACATTGTATATTATCATAGCATTTTTTAAATTTTCTCATTTTCATTGTATCTTATATATGTCGTGACGATTGAATGATTTTGCATCTTGTACAAACTTCAGTGCCATGCGAGGGGCTCACCCCATTCACCAAGAGATTCGGCATCATTGACGACGCACACCACTATGGTCTCAAGCTCCAACTTTACGAGCTTCGCACGCACAAGCGATCTCTTCCGGGCCAAAGTAGTGCGCATGTCGTACTTAGGACAAGTCTTGTGAACAGTATACCACACGATGGCTTCGGCACGCCCATCCATTTTCCATTAATTGATCCTCTTTTTGGTGTTGCTCGCGTGACGTGTAGCACGTGCAGTGCGTTGAGGTTGCGGCGGCCGTCGTAGCCGCCATACACGATCAGATCGTGTGGCGACACGGCTGTGATTGAGTGGACCTTGACGGCAAGTGCAGGGTCCGTCGTCGTGGGTGTAATTGAGGGACGCAGCGCCTTTCACCGCAGCATTGTGGAAGCTCTTGGGTCCAGTGTGTTGGTGGTGGTGATTACTACGGGGTAATTATTGATCTAATGATGTCCGTAGTGTGCATTGGTTCAGGATCCACAATGCGCCCGGTGGCTTGAAGCTGTGTGTATCGTTGTATATGTTTGTTTAATTGACCAGCTCTTTGCAGCTTGCGCATCGACTTGAGGACATTCGCGCTCCGCGCGCTTGTATGTTGTCTACGCCAAGAAACGACAGTAAATGCATCTCGGAGACACCGCCGATCTCCAACACAGCGTCACGATACTGCGAAGATTTCTCGTCAAGCACGAAGCTGACAGCAAGAAAAAGCTTCATGTACGCGGCAACCAGTTTGCCGGTGGATCTCGTGTGCTTGCTGGAGCTATCGGACTCATCTCAGACATGGAGTTCCTGAGCATACCAGGAGAATTATACGTCTTTCAGGTTTGTTGCTGCACTCGTTTGGCTTCGTTTTGCTGATTTTCATCGCTTGTATCCTCACTTCTTTCGTGTGTAGCTTTCGTCTGTACCTTGTTGTGTACTTTAGATTCCAGCATCAAAATTCGAGAGAATATCTTGTGGTTCAGCTGAATTAATTGTTCAATCAAGGTGGCTTGATTAGGGAAAATCGGCTGTTTCGTTACATTGCTCGAGCTGGCTTGAGCCTCGATGAGATTTGGTTGCAGACATGTTTTCGTGTTGCAGACTAGATGCGATGACTGAGCTAGAAGATCGTTGATGGAATGACCTTGTAGGTTGAGGCACGCTTTCGAAAGTGTGACTACAAGTCGTCTTTCTTGATACGCTTACAAGAATATAATAATGAAGCAACATGTAAGTAATAAGAATTTCAAGCACCATTTCGTTCTTGTTTTACTGTGGAGTCGTTAGGGCCGTGAGACGCGTTGAAGAGCGCTGCCGCAATAGCCTGTAACTTTGTCTGAGTATCGGAATCGAAGGCATTGAGCAATAGAAGCGAGACGACTATGTCAGGGTGTCGCTCACCTAATACCTGAGCAACCTTATGGCCTTCGGACGGTGTATCGAAGACATACGCAAAGGGCTTGTTCGTCAATGTCATGTTCTACGCCCCTCGGTCGAAGATCCACTATAGACACAATCCAGCCCCGTTTGCATGCTGCTCCCCTTTAAGCCGAAAAGAGCGAAATATCAAGCGCTCGGATACGCCTGCTTTTACCGCGACCTGATCAAGAACACGGTTGAAGTAGCTGTGCACACCAGGGAAGTTTTCTGGACTGTTTCCTTCTTTTCAGCGGCGGAAGACGTATCCTGCGAAGACACCACGACCTCTGGGTGATCAATCAAATCGAAGAGCGGAGTTGCCGGAACCAACGTGGACTGCGAAACAGCAGACTGCGCACGAAGTTGGCTCAGCACTGAAAGACTAGGCGATGAGTGGGTTAAAAGGGCAAGTGCAATGGCAAGCAGAGGACACGTGGCGAAGTCTTCGTCAGGGAAGAGCAACAGACCTTGCTCTTTAGCAGTCTTGATGCGGATAAAACGGACAAGAGATATGGCGCCCGAGTCAATAGACAGGTTTGCCTTCCGCAGCATTGCGAGGTCCGATGCTCGACTGAAGAGGAGTTAAAGCAGACACAACAGCGCCACATATTCTTAGTCAGCACCTGTTACCGCAGTGGAATACAAGTACTCCATCATTTTCTAAAGAGTCGACTTTGTGCACGCTGGGGCCTTGTTCACAAACGATCCTGACTTACGCTTTATGCAATGTCATTCTAGCGTCTGTCTCTTATTGAGCAGGATCTTGTCGACAGCTGCTCGATGCTGTGGAACCTGTTCCGACAACCTGTTCTTGGCATGTCGAAAGTTTTGTATGACTGAGTGTCGAGCTAAAAGATGTCCCTTTCGGACCTCCTTGAAGGCGAGATACATGCCGAACTTGTCCACCACAGCATCTAAGACGAGAGTTGCTCTCTCGCGCTGCATGCACTGCTGCAGGTAGTCCCAACTAACATCTTACTCCGTGAGGAGCTACAAAAACGAGCGTGCTGCGTTCTCGAGAGCACGCCTCGTGTTGGTAGGTGCGAGGTTGCAAGATGTCGGAGCTTGGGAGCGACTCATCTTTCGTCGTATATACCTGAAATGTTGGGGCTTGGGTGTTAGTTATTTAATATATAACTATCTTAGTGTTTGTACTGCGACATCAATATCAACACTGCCCCATCCGACCCAATACGTCGGAGGAATGGCTGTGAGAGCTTCACTTGTCAATCTACTCTATGATTGGTCCTAAACATTGTATCAGTTCGATTTGACTTGCTAATACAAATTTTAATATCACCATCACGCCCATCCTATTGGGTCAGTAAATACAATGCGTAATTCAAGTGCGGTCGGAGATTTAATGTTATTCATCCATATGTGATGACTTCACCGCACATCAATCTGCCAGCAGAACCTGTTACCTGCTGACTGACTGCGTATTCGAGTGACTACGTTCGCATGATGGCTTGGTAGAACTCAGCTGCATCAGACATCTGACTAGCCCTGGATTGAACACAACACACAAATGTACCCCGCCCGCGAGAACAACCCGTGACACTCAAATCTAATGATGTCGAATGTCAACATTGTCACGGGCGGTGCGCATGGAGCACAAATTGACCAGATCAAGTAAGACGTGCTTGACATATGATGGATCTTCGATGATGGGATTGTTGTCAATACAACATCTCACTTCTGCAGAACGCTGCGGCATCTCATTTGCTGTTCATGATAGCCAACAAGAGCAACCCGTCTCGAAAGCGACTTCATTGGCAAGACGTTCATGACGCATGAAAATATCGAGTGCGCGTAGATTTGGTCTGCATGTCTAGTCTCTCTCAAGCATGGATGAAGCAGCCACAGTGTGTCTACACACTGACAAACAGCGCTCCAGCATCAGCGGACATCATATTTATATCAAGCGTTGTCGGCAGCCTGAACTCACCCCATGACCTGCACACCGTTCTAGACGGATCGCACAACTGTCGGTGTATCTAGCGACGTGCTCATTCTTGGATTCGAAATATGAACTGTTGTCAGCTTATTGTAGTACACCTTCGTCCTTTCGAAACAATCGTCCCAGCAAGCAACACTTCTTGGACGATCGTGCCACCTACGGTCCATCGTTTGCTGAGATTCTGGTGTACGAAACAAGCAAGCGGCAGGCGGCTGGCTAGATAGTTTCGAAGGTGCAGATACTCGCTTGCAGAAATTTGTATACGTGTGAACATCAGCCAATGCGGCCGTCAGGTGTATGTCAGGTATCAAGCTTGTTTCGTTGCGCCACATTGGCGAATTTTAGACAAGCGCGTAGACGCTTGCAAATGGCGGGCAATCTTTCGACTTCCGCAATGTCCAGATTCGACAAAAGAAGTGTCACGGCAAAGTATGATCCGCAGACTTTGTCGGTACGACGAGTATGGAATGACGGGGGCTCTCGAATGTCACGAACGGAGGATTTTGCTTGCGTAGCGACTGCTGCTCATGTAGCCAGACGTATAACGCACTGCACATAAAAAAGTATGTTAACGCGTTACAAAACGCCCGACCAACATTCCTTTACAAGCACATGCGCATCAATCAGGGTTTGAGTTTCTTACGTCGAGAATAAGGCTGGACATGGCCATACCGCGTAAATCCCCTGGTGACGCAGCACACGACTTCAATGAATCATGTCTTGCTTGCGCAAGTCATCGATAGATATCCGTTCTAACAAGCCGCAGATGGAAGGTCCTTGTGTCATCTCCTATTGGTGGGTACTCGATCTGCGGATGTTGCGTAAACACCGAGCAAAGGTATAGTCTACGTGACTGCAGCTTTTGAGGCTGCAGCCACGTAGAAAAATCACCAGCCACATAGAAATCAGCAGCGGCCGTCAGTTTACTGCAGTGTCAGGATTTCCCATCGAATCTGTCGCCTCTACACAAGTCAGGAGTAGCCGGAACCAAGACACATGTAGCCACAATCTTGTTTTGAAAAAGGAAACGGTATCTCTTTCCAGCACCCACATCTATCCTGTCATATCCTTCTCTCGGTGCAGAAGTATGTGCTGCCAATTGGGCAATACAAATGATGTACGAGTCGACATCATTCGTACATGCGTGCATTTCGCTGACACCAGTACCACGTACACACAAAACTTCGTTGTGCTGACTACAGGTCTCCGCGACGTCACACGGACAAGCCGTTGCTGGAACACGCGTGCAGCAAAGTCGATTTTGTTTCTTCTACATTGGTAGGGCAAGACAACATCAAGCATGCGTACAAGCGTTTGTACAACGAAGGATCAGATGTCGATGAGTCCGAGCTTGGCGTTACTTCACGTTTACCCGTGCTCTGCCTCCGCATCAGATTCGATCCACGTAACCAGACGGCATTCCGTGGCTTCTGATGACAGAAATGCTGGTGACGACGGTGCATTGACAGGTCGTGCTTGCACGCTCCATTAGCAGAGGGATCTGCCATCGAATGCACGACACTCGTGCGACGATTCGAAGTTGCGCATCGAAAAAAAGAGAGCGCTGGAAACATCCGCCAAGTGTCGCACGAGCTTGCGAGCTCATTGGGTCTCGGACAGACAACAGAGAAAGGACAACGAAACATGACGACCACATGAACATGACGAC
The DNA here is from genome assembly GCA_947650285.1 of Hyaloperonospora brassicae. Taxonomy (NCBI): domain Eukaryota; phylum Oomycota; class Peronosporomycetes; order Peronosporales; family Peronosporaceae; genus Hyaloperonospora; species Hyaloperonospora brassicae. Next base: position 20,830 of record CANTFL010000635.1, read on the forward strand.
TCGTTAGGTGCACATTCCGGCGAATCAGTCGTGAACGAGGTAAAGTATCGTGCCTTGGCACTGGCTTTTTTCATGAAAAAAACGCCTTCGTTTCTACTTTATTTCTAAGAACGTCGTCAATCGCAGTTGTCCAATCAAAAGAAAGACGACACAGCGAGGCCACAGCGGCAGGAGAATCAGGCACATATTGAGTCGTCGTCGCCTGTCCCGATAAGTGTCCTGCAGTGCGGTTGTCACAACAGCGTGAGGCCAGCTGAGTTAGGAGAAAGTTTTGCTCATGTGGGCAGGTCAGCGTTTGCGACACATCGTTCGCTGATAGGATCCGTCGGCGCAAAGATCTTGCAGCACTTCCATGGTCTCGCCATATCGTTTCGTCTTCCCTGCAAGTCGTGGGCTCTACAAAACCGGATGCGGTCATGGTATCAGATTTAGCGTCGCAGGAGGGAAGAGGGACGGCCGCCGCTGTCGCATAATGGTAAGCAGACAGTAGAGACATCCGGCCAAGAGGCGGACGGAGCTGGTCCGTCGACTGGCTCACTGGCAGACTGGGCGATCGACACGCACAGTACACCCCATGTCACGCATCGCTGCCGCTCGATGGAGACGAATCCAGAACATCACCGCCAGCATCGTGCGTGCAACTGTTCGAGAGCTGCTGCTATCGATCGATCGAACCGACTCCTCCTCTGGCCACGGACGGGCACGTCCAGCCGCAGCAACCCATTGTGGATCGCCTGACGCCTTTTTTTACGCATGCCACGCGCCGTGAAGCGGCTGAGCCCGGCAGCTTGTTTGGTACCTGTCTCGTCTGCAACCGGTCTTGCCAGCTCCGTTGTCCGTTGAGGGTCGTTTCGCGCGCTCCCTCTCTCTCTCTCTCTTTTTCTTTCCACTCTTTCTCTCTCTTTTTCCCTCTCTTTCCACCGCTGCCGCCCTCGGTCTACAATCGGTGCCAAAACGTGCACCGCCATCTCGTCCCATCGAGTCAGTCCGTCCGTCGGTCCCACACAGTCAATCGGACTCGCATCCCACGACTGCTCTCCTGTGCGCGCCCACTATAAGACACTCACTCACTCACTCACTCACTCAGCCGCATACACACACACACACACATACACACACACAGAGACATAGAGCAAAGCCACTGCTGCCGACAGACGTACCGACTGACCGATAGACCGACTGACCGACTGACGTACCGATCGACAGCAGCCGCTCGGACCGCACAATGCGCAGCGACTTTATCGGCGGCGCCATTGCCATTCTCTCGGCGTTCCTCTCGATCTTTGGCGTGAACCTGCAAAAGTACTCGCACGACAAAGAAGAGCTCCGCGCCGTCCCGCGGCCCTACACGATGCGGCCCATCTGGTGGGTCGGTATGGTCTGCGTCGTCGCCGCGTCGCTCGGGGACTTTCTCGCGCTCGGGTTTGCGCCCCAGACGCTCGTGGCGTCGCTCGGGGGCGGCTCGACGATCTTGGGCAACTGCCTCATGTCGCACTTTTGGCTCCAGCAGAGCCTCTACGTGACGGACATTGTCGGCGTTGCGGTCGTGTCGCTCGGCGTTGTAGTGCTCGCGGCCGCCAGCGAAGGCGACGCGGGCCACTACGAGATGGAGCAGATCTACGAGCTCATGGCGGCCGCGCCGTTCATTCTCTACGCGCTCATTACGACGGCGTTCACCATGACGCTGTACATGCGCGCGCGGCGGTCGAAAGCGCCGGCGCTGCGCGTCGCGAGCACGGACAAGGACGACGCGCGGGTGGACGACGTGCAGGAGAAGAAGCGGCAGCTCGCAGCGGCCTCGAGCCGTCGCGACGCGGCCAATCAGACGACGACAAGAGCGACAACGACTGAGCCGAAACCAGCGCTGGTCGACGACGCGGTGGCGCTCGAGGAGACGAAACCGATGCGCCGCGGGGCGTTCATGTCGCCGTTCCCGTCGCCAATCTTTGGGGACCACTTGTCGCTCTCGCCCATGGGCACGCACCGCCTCGGGAGCGACGAGGACGACCACTTGGAAGAGATAGAGCTGTCGAGCTGCAAAGTGGGCAAGTACGACGAGAGTGAGATTGAGAAGCAGACGCTGATCATTGACCCCAAGTTGCCGCTCTACTGGGCCGCGATCTCGGGCACGATTGGCGGCCAGTCGGTGTTGCTGGCCAAGTGCGTCGTGGAGCTCATTTCGTCGACCGTGTCGGGCGACAACCAGTTTCTGTACTTTGGCACGTACGTGCTGTGTCTCGGCATGGCGGCCACGCTGTTGACGCAGACGCACACGCTCAATCTCGCGACCATGACGGGGGACACCATGTCGTCGTACCCGGTGTTCCAGGGCTTTTGGATCACCATGAGCAACATCAGCGGCGTCGTCTTTTTCCAGCAGGCGCACAGCTTTACCAAGACGCAGTGGATCATGTTCCCGACTGCTATTGCACTGGTGGCCCTGGGCATCTACCTGGTCTCGAAGCACGAGAAGTTTGGCCATCTCGTCAAGTACTCGATCGCGATGCCCATCAGCCTTAGCAGTCCCCGTCAGCACGACATTGTGGCGCAGTCGTTTGTCTTTCGCGTGTCGACGCCGCAGAAACTGCACGAAGACGACTATGCGAGCAGCACGGAAAGCAGCAGCCCGGACGAGCACTCGAGACGGGCGTTGGAAGTAGTATAAGCGCAGCAAAGTGGCGCGTCTATTGTTTGGCACGTAATGAGACCCGGAAGAAGAAGGGGGGTGAAGTTTCTACTTGTTGGACGGAGAGTGCGTTGCATTTGCTCGAGTGGCTCGTCGTCGGAGCGTGCGCGAGTGAAGGCGTCACGGATTGTTGATCAATGCGTTCTGCGCGGTAAAAAAGCTGCATAGGCTGCAGTGCTTGTGCTGATTCGTTCGCGTCTCTGCTGTCGCACACAGGTCGGAGCTTTGTGCTTGAGCGCTCCAGCGTAGCAGTTCAGTCCCACTCGGCAGGCAGTAGGACACACGATGGGCAATGCATCGCACGGGGGTCTCGTTGCCGCGCACTTTGTAGCTGGGTGGGTCGTTGCTGTGGACAGGATGCACTTTGCCTGCTCGGCCGACTGCATCCTGTTGGACACCTGCGTCGTGCCGTCGTCCCGTTAGATAGTAAGAGTGGGGCGAAACGGTGCGCCTTCAGCACACGAGTACGACATGCACCAGTCTCGTGATGCATGGAGAGAACTTCTGTGCGTTCATTAGCATGCCAAGTGCTCGAGCGTGGCTTTGCTCAGGGCAGTGCCAGTCTGCGTGGTCGTAAGAACTGGCGTGGCCAGGAGACCACTGACGCCTGTATGGGCCCACAGCGTATTCATTTGGTCCCTAAGGCAGCAACGTCAAAGCCTACATCACCTGATCGCTGGACGCGTGGGCATGCAACGTCGTCAGCTGCTTTCGTTCTCTATCGAACGATGGAGGACGGACTCGCGTTGTCTGTTGGTACAGGTGCTACTGGGTGACTCCGTTGACGTTCCGGACCGGTCGCTGCAACTGTACCCTTCCATGCTACGTCCTCTCTACGTCCGGCTTTGTTGATTTTCTGCACGGCTCTTTGCAGATAGATGCTCCGCTTCTTGTCCCGTGCACCTCTTCGTGGCTGACCACACGGATTACGCCCGACGGTCGACACAGTCTGTTGTCCAGGTCTTCGTCCCATCTGTCGTGTAGATAAAAACACACATAGTCGCTTGTCAGATGATGTCGTGGGGGTGTGCAGCCTCATCGGCTCTGCCTGTTCGTCTGTGTCCTTGTCGGAGCTACGCCACGCAGTCACTTCGGTGATCGCACTCCACGTCAGGGCCGCGCAAGCGCTGGAAGGGGCCACCATCGCAGATAGTTGGGCTCCTCGGAGAGTATATGGCGGGTTGGCGTTCTCCACGCCACGCAGTCACTTCGGTGATCGCACTCCACGTCGAAGGCCGCGCAAGCGGCTGCCGAGGAGCCACCATCGCAGATGGTTGAGCTCCTCGGAGAGATAGACGGCGGGTTGGCGTTTCTCCACGCCACGCAGTCACTTCGGTGTTCACTCCACGTCAGGGGGGGGGCGCGCAAGCGGTCCTAAAGGGGTTTGTTGGCCTTATATGGCAGCGTACCCGCGTTGGCCATGCTCCGCTCCGGCGGTACGCATGTCCTCAGTCTACTTGGTCGCGCCAGCGGTCACGGTTGACTCGTAGTTGGCTTTGGTAGGAGGTCTCTGACCTCGTTGCCGTCGCCCCTGGCTCTGCAGAGCCCTTTAGTTGTCGACCCGATACCCGGGCCGTACTTCTTGTCGCACTTATCAGTCGTTAGTTATCGTTATAATGGACGTACTCGACACCACCTTGTCGGAACTCTACGCAAAAGGTCCGATCGCTTGTGCAGCTTCTTGGCTTCGTCGATCATTATCGTGTCTGCTTTTTCATCTACGCCTTTGCCGGGCGCCAGCGGAAGTGGCAAGTGCCTTGACGCCTGACTGCCTTACTTGGGCCGACCGACAAGTGGGTACACACTACAACTGCGCTGACCTTCGCCCGCGGCGATTCAAACGTTGTTTGCTTTGTCGCTCGTGAATATAAACAGGAGCTATGGCACTTGCTTCCCTGCTCAACCCGAGCGCTGCCTCTTTGTCGAAGACGACTGACGCCGACTTGGACGAGCTATTGCTCTTCTTGATCGAGCTCGACGTCTTGCTATGGCTGCTACTGCTCGTGGTCTTGCTCTTGGACTTGGAGCGCAAAGAGCTGCTCTTCTTCGCCTTCTTGGCAAGATCGTCCTCGTCACTTGCCAATGCGGCTCTTGAGCTCGTCGTTCTCGCGCTCAACCATGCGCGTCAACACCTCGCCGCGCTTCTGAAGCTCAACAATAGTGCGCGGCAAGAAGAATCAGTCGAAACGGAATTGCCACGCCTTACGAAAGTCATCCCGGATCTCGCCCCAATGCTCCAACGGACCGTACTTGTTCATCGCGGCCACGAGAAACACGTCTTCTTCCAGGATGTAGCCTTTGCTCTTATAGCCGGCCGGGTAGTGCAATCGCATGTCCACGCAATGGGTGGCTGTATCGGCTGCACTTGCGCGCTAACGCCTGCTTCACCACTTCGTTGCGCTCCAGACCGCTCTCGCCTCGCTCAATCTTCTCCACATACTTTGCGTGGTCCCCCAGCTGGCTCGTGAAGCGAGACCAAAACGTATCGTAAGTACCGTTCCACCTGTGCAGGATCCTTGCCAAGAACTGCCGAGACCTCCTCACATACGCGCGTCTTGTCGACGCGACCATCTTTAGGCTCACAGATAGCGGTAAAACTGCTTCAAGATCCCGTCGTGTCCAGTCGCCAAAGCCTTCCTTTTCAACGAGAGGCCCTAGCTCCTTTGCATCCGCGGCGTCCATTTCCGTCTCGTTCAAAAGCTCCTTCTCAAGAGCAGTGAACGTGCGTCGTCCGCCTCCCTCTTCCTCTGCTGGAGTTTTCCACGGACTCTTCACCCTCAGCAGTCTTCGGCTTTCGCGCTTTGGCGCGACTCTCGTCGGCAGAGCTTCCTTTATGAGTCGAGTAAGTTCCTTCCGGCAGTTCTCAACGAGTCTTCTTTACGAGCAATGCCACCATGCGTTCCTGCTGGAAAAACTGATAATCATACTGTGGGGACCTTTACAGCGTCTGAGCCAGACTTCTTGGGCTTCTTGGGCTTCGATAGACCCGCTTGCTGACGATAATACTCGTCTTCGTTGTGGTTGGACTTGCGCTCGCGCTGAGGAAGAGCAATGAACATCGATGGTAAAACGTCTCCACTGTTCGAGTCCTTCAGAAACACCTCTCCCCGGACTCATACAGGCTTCAGGCGTTGGCATTGCCGTTGTCCCCGACAATGAGAAATTCGCCAGATTGTGCTGCATGTCAGGCGCAATTTTGCCTTTCGTGGACTCGGTGCGTTCTTCACCCCGAGCCAGAATAGCGTCGATGTCGTCGTCGGTGATCATCGATCCTCGAGCGTTGAAGATTTCGTCGGCACCAAAGCGCACCATCGTCATCAGCTCGTCTTTCGACATGCCGATTTTGTTGGGCGAGTCGACCCTGCTGGATGATAGCAGCGTCAAGGTACAGCTAAGCTCTGCACGCTCCACGATTTTCTCTTCGACTGTCCCATCCGTGATGAAACGAAACAGCGCACAATCTTCGTCTGTCCGATACGATGCGCGCGATCCATGGCTTGCAAGTCCACCTGAGGGTTCCAGTCCGGGTCGAATAGAATCACGATATCAGCCGTGGCCAAGTTGATACCGAGACCGCCAGCATGTGCTCAGCAAGAAGCAGAACTTAGTACTCCCCGGGGCGTTAAACTCCTCCATCATGCTGTCACGGTCTTCGCCTTTCGTCGATCCATCAGTCGACAATAGTCGTGACTAAAGTAACGCATGTAATCTTCCAGGATATCCATCATAGACGTCATCTGGCAGAAAATCAGCACACGAGAACCTTGCGCCCGAAGCTTCGGCAAAGTTTGTGCAACAAAGTCATTTTACCACAGTTCTCCCACAGATGAGGTCCCTCCTGGTACGGCGGACCAGGCTCCGCGCCCTCAAACAAGTACGGGTGGTTGCATACCTTACGCAACTGCATCAGAATGTTCAGCAAACGCACGCGGTCACTGCCACCAATAGCATTCAAATGCGTCGCATCACGATGAAGCACGTGCATGTACCACTCACGTTGCATTTCAGACAAACCAACATAAAGCTTGGTCTCAATTTTCGGCAGCAATGAATGCTCCACGTCTGCCTTCAATCGACGCAGTAAGAAAGGACGCAATATCGTGTGCAGCTTCTTGATCCCGTTTTCCTGTCCTTCTTCGCCGTCCCCCCATTAAACCACGAGTCAAAGTCTTCGGCGTCTGAGAAAATGTCCGGCAGCAAGAAGTTCAGCAGCGCCCACAGTTCATGCAAATTATTCTGCAGTAGCGTGCCCGTAATCAGTAGTCGGTGCTCAACCTTGAACTCACGCACAACACGCGAAAGCTTCGAGTTCTCATTCTTTACTCGATGCGCTTCGTCAATCAGCAAGTACTTCCACTTGATCTTCTGCAATATAGCTTTCTCAATAATCGCCACTTCGTATGACAACACCAACGCGTCAAAGTCCCGCTTCACCACCGTCTCTCGCTGCAGCGCCCGCTCGTCTTTGCTACCCATGAACTTAAACGCGTTGATCGACGGACACCATCGCTTGAGCTCCTTCATCCAATTGCCGACCGTGCTTTTCGGCACAATAATGATATGAGGGTCCTTCAATCCCTCGTGCTTCTCTCAAGTACGCGAGCAACGAGATGCTCTGCAACGTCTTGCCTAGCCCCATTTCATCGGCCAAGATGCCATTCACGCCCGAGTCATGAAGACGAATCATCCAGTTGAGACCTTCGAGCTGATACCGGTTTCCATTGTGCCAAAGCAGTATACTCGACGGCTGCTGCGTGATACGCGTATACCGCGCATCGTCCATGTCCTGTAGCGCTTGTGCGTCTGCCTGTTTACTGCTTTTGCCACGTTTCGAGCCAGCGTCTTTGGCCGCTGCTTTCTTGCTGCGGGACATCTCTTTGCCGACAGCGCTGCTGCCGCCAAGAGGAACGACGTAAACACGTCGGACTGAGCCATGAGAAACGCCATTTTCTTCTCTCGCGCCGACTTGGCGCTCCACTCAACGTCCTGCGTCAGGTTCTGCTTGACGAGGTCCAGCGACTGAGCTGCCGACAGTCGCGCTGGTCATTACCCAAAAGCTGCTCTTCCTCTCGACGTAGCGCCTCGCGCTCGGCAGTCGACAAGAGCGGCGTCTTCGGCGCGTCGGGCGATCCACTCGACGCCTTCTTCTTGTGCAGCTGTTTGTCCGCTGTATCAGTTGGACTGTCCCCTGTACGCGCTCTGGTGGGCTCCCTCAAGCACGAAACAGCGGCATCGTTTACGTTCGTCGCGTCGTTCTGTGGACTGCCACGGGGAGAGGAGAGACGGCGCGGCGGGAGACGCGATGCTGCTGGCAATGGGACTCGCACTGCCGCACTGGGGCTCGAGCACGCGTGCTGCTGCTACTGCTGCGACTGCTGCTGGATCCGGCCATGGCCTTGGACGACGAGGGGTGCGTGGCCT
>CANTFL010000636.1:0-97768 GCA_947650285.1 Hyaloperonospora brassicae
ATCACTGATCACGATCTCGATCGCTTCCTAATCGCGATCGCCTTGCTGATCGAGGATCACATGGTGTGCTCCACACCAACTTGATCGCGATCACATACCTGATCACTGATCACGATCACATACCTGATCACTGATCACGATCTCGATCACTAATCACGATCTCGATCGACTCCGTAATCGCAATTGCCTAGATGATCGCGGTTCCCTTCTTGATCCACTGATCGCCAACGTTACCTTCCGCCTCATACCTTGACCCAAGGTCGCAGGTCCCAACCTGCCCGATCTGATATCCATTTAAGTCTGACTGTCCAATGGACGCGATCTGACTGGATGTAGGACCGGGCAGCCAACCGTAAACTAGCTCGGACATAACGGGAATGCGATCAGTTCATCTACAGCAAATTTCCGTAGTCGCTTTACCACAAGTACGCAAAAAGGCTGACGTTTGCGATTTTTACCGCTCGAGATCGAGTATTTGGCCACTCTTGTTCGATTATATACACGGGTGGGACCATAAATTAGACTTAGATTCGGCTTTGCCCCGTGGAAGCATGAATTTACGATATCGGCATCCGCTTATATGGCTTTGTAGTATACAAAGGCAGTATCAATTATCTAAAAGATGAGAAAATTGATCATTTTAATATCTAACTACAGAATAGGGTCGACCGACACAACGTGGAGTTTAACCACACTGGCATGGACGTTGGACCCGAGGTGTAAGTAGAGCTAGATTGAGTAAAGGATGTATACGCTCGCTATCTGGCGCATTTGTAGGGTGTAATTTACGAATTAATGAACTGTGTAGGGAGTGGACGGTAGGATTGGAAATCGCCTTACACCTTACATGCTATTTCCAGTAGTGCATGTATTGAAATTAAAAAGATGGAAGATTCTCCCTGAGCGCCCTTCCATCACGTTGGACGCAGATAATAAAGATCGGGTCGACTATGATGAGGCGAGCTTACCAGATCATGGTGGTAAAGTCAACAGAGATATACAAATCGAATTGAAGAAAATCGCAAATGAAAGTACGGTCGGAAGACGCGAAATTATAGTGCAACGACCGTATTTGGTCCTCTAAATCGATTGCAGTAATTTAAATAATAAGAAAGAAGCGAATTTGAATCGTAACGCTCTCTTAAAAGACTTTGATTGCAGTTGTGCCAGTAAAATAAGATTTGAGGCTATCCAATTCTACGAGGAAGGAGTGCTTGATAAATACAAAAAAGGTTGTCTGCAAGGGGGTGATAATGTGCAATACAGCTGCACAGAAATATATAGAAGGGATGTAAGAATAATAAGTAAGGCAGATGAAGCGCTTTGAGCTCCAAGTTGTGGCCGACGAACCTTACAAAAAGATCAATTTCGCGACGTTAACACGAAAGGTAGTAGGGTAATAATATTGAAGAAGTGAAATACAAACATCAAAAGATTACGGCCATAACTCTTTACCTGGTAGGCGCGTATTCCGGTTATCGGACACTGGGAAATTGAAGGTATATATTGACCGGGCCAAGGATCGGCGGAATACTTCATCGACAACGCCGAGGTATTATAAGATATATTGAAACGCTTGCAACCAACACCTAGATAATACATGCGTCTCTTTCCCGCCCTCGAATAGTGTGGGAAGACATGATCCAGCAAGTCGTCAAGATCTCATTTCCCTACCCCTTTATAACAAATTAGAGAATCTCTTTTCAACGGTTCCTGAAGTGCAATTGCTTATTCCTGGGATGACGGTAATATCGGGCAAGATTGATTTCCGATTTTCGTCCGTCGAAGATTTTTGATTCCTGTGAGTCGACTTTCGCAAGGCCTGCTAGTCACGATCTACGAGATGAAGGTACAAATAAAAAAAAGTAGAAACCACCCCGTCGGCTTAATCGAGATTGACTCGACGAGTGTCTTTAGGACATAAAAGGGCCTTAAACGAAATAAAATCGATCTGCCCAAAATCGAATAAGTGCGGCTCCCGTTTGGTGTCGGCCGGTGTGTGTCCCAGATCCAGGCCCTTCGGAAACGGCTATTATTTCGCTTAGTGAAGTGCTGGTACAATTTTGCAATGTTCACTTCTGGAAGGAAGGTCAAGCAGATTATCTTCGCCGACCATGGGGCAACTTGAGCACGGGATCGGGAGACGCGTTCACTACATCCCGGGATTAGATAGGTGCGCGAAATTGTAATTAGATGATATTTGTAAGTCTCTTCATAAAGTAGAAGAGCGTGGACTGTGTCACGATAACTTCACCAACTCTGACAGCTCCACCAGAATAGTTCGAGACTTTGCCAAGCATATTCTTCCTGTACAATTTTGTTGACTTTGCAGAAAACAAAAAAACAAAGAGAAGGACAGGATCCTGGCAAGAAGAGGCCACGATGATGTGTGGTCGGAAAACAATAGACGTAGATAGGTCAAAGTGAAACTACGCCGTCGAGTTGAGTAGTCGCGACAGGTCTGCGATGGCGCCAGCTCTTAAAGACCCGTCATGCCCCTCGCTTTCCGACCTAACCGATATAGGTGAATGTGATATCAGCTTGCCTCGAAGGGAGAATGGCCGATTACAACCCACGAAGATTTGACATTAGCAAGCTCGATGTGGATTCCGATGGAATTTAGAGCTCGGTCAGAGATGTCAAGGAGCTACTATCAGGCGAATCCGACGCGTTCTCGCTACGGAGATGCTGGATTGAATTAGTGGTAGAAGTATATATGATAGCTCTCTCCGAAGACAATTGTGGTATATAGTGCCCAAGCTGGCGGCAGAAGCAGCGGTCGAGGCAAGCGGATCCGTTGCTAGGAGAATTAAAAAAACAGACTGGCGATGGAGTCACGAAATCAAATCTCGATCGCGGATATCCAGATCTCGGTTATTGATCATACGGGTTACCAAGCATTCGGTACCGTTAAAGTTCGTGCGTCCTGAGTCCCGACATATTTTGCAGCTTAGTAGTGGAGGCAGTTTTGAGGGGGAAATGTCTCTCGATGTGACGTTGGTGGGCTTAGATTACAGGAATTGTATTTACTTGATGGCTTGTCTCCTGTTAGAAGTCCGAGTAACAATTATGTTTTTAGACTCCATGTATTTATTAGACGAAGTTCGCCTGCGCGAGACCGGCTCAAAGTTAGCTTCGCCTTTACGGAAGCCAGATCTTGCTGCACCGAAGCCAAAAGCTGCTATAATGTATCATTAGCTATGTGGCGCTCAATCTTTGCCTAGTGGAGTGGCGAAAAACGACACTTGATCTCTTCAGACCGATTAAGGCGATTGCTCAGCTGCTTCTATAACTCCGTAAATCGCTGGAGTGAATGAACTTCGCTGGCAAAAACTTCACTTATTAAGCAGCGTCCACGTACAGATCCTTTAACTCCTTCGTTAACTTCTGCTTGCACTTTGATTGATGTTGCATATAATCGTACAGAAATTTATACTGATCCCTAATCGCTTTCTGGACGTCGACCCAATTGAATAGAGCGGCCAAAAGATCCTTCAGCTCCTGACGAATCGGTCTCACGATGAACATACCCAGGAAGTCGGGGAGAGGGTCTTTGGACCAGCTTGTGCGAAACGAGTCGTATCCAGATCCGTTGATCTCGAGGTGGCGATCGATGAATCTATTCGATGAGTCGGCGTGACAAACGAAGCTAGTACGGCCAAGATGGATAAATTTGTTACAGATCCTTGCGTGGGCGAGGGAGGAGAAAAGAAACCATACAGAATAAGTCTACAGGGTAAACATGAATATTAGAACTACTAATGCCCGCCATTAAGCAGTACCTGGGACGGGTTTAAACAAGTGAATGTTAGAAAGTGTTTAAAATAGACTGAATAGTGGAATCTTTGGTGATTGTTAGAGTTACGAAGTGAAATGGGTGGATCACGACAATTTATATAAACTGTGATTGGATTTGGAACGGGAAGGGATCCGATCCGAGATGGATTCTGATTCGAGAGGGAATCCGATCGGGCATCAGATCCTGACCTAAGTCAAGGGTTGGAGATAAATCAATGAGCCTACGATCTATAAGATACAGAGTGATTCGTTGGACGACACCTGACGAGTGTCTTTTGGCATGGATAGGCTAGGTTGTAGGTTTAGCAATTAGGTTGGATAGCACTTAACAGACTTTCATTTTCTTGATAAGACACGCGTCATATCTTCTGGAGTGTATAAATATATATGAGCTTTACGACAATATAATGATTTAATCTTCTCATTTATAGAGATATCGTACCTAGATCATTTAAGTATGTGCTTAGTATTCTCGCGAGCACCAAGATAGCTGCAATAGGGCGCAGCAATAAATCAAGGGAGGTTAAGATCGTGAGACTACTTAAATGGTTCGTAGGTCAAGCGGATCAAGGTACAAATTAAAAAGGACGATATCGTTAAGTTCCAGGTAGCTCATATCTAGTACCTTAAAATGAACTACGACTGCATAAATCATTTAACGCGACCACCCCCTTCCCAAACACGGTCGATTTTAGCATCGACACGAGTTTACCGTGGAGGGTATAGCCGCCGTACTGACGGGTACACTAGGTGAGGAAGGAAGAGAAATGAACGTTTAATGTGTTCCCTCTCCATAGTCGTTTATCTGAGCGCAGTGGAGAGGTGGTGTTACATTATCAATGTTGTGAGACCCGCTCCACCCCAGTCCCTTGTTTTTTCAATCAAATGGTGTCCATGTTGACAATTTGATAATCACTTAACAAAAGTTATATGCTATAAATATAAAGGTTTAACTGAAAGATAAATCAAACTCCTTTTACTATGTGCAATACGTCTTGCGAATTTAAGCGAAGCTGAATCTGAGGTAGCGTCAGTAGCAAGCATTTCCTTTTACGACAAAATATCCATGTTCAGAGGTCTTTCTACGTGAGCAAGCGCTTGCGCTTCTAGCCTAAGCATAAGTTTCGTGAAGCATTACTTCAAATTTACATAAATTAGATAATCTTGCCTTGGTCTATCTCTAGACTACACCAGACCTTCCTTAGATTTTACGCCTATCATTAAGAGTTAATTTTTCATCCAGAAATAGCTATATTTAGTCGACGGGCTTGCTAGTGTTGGACACCTGCTGACGAATATCATTATACATTCGAATACGACGCGCGAAAGTGTACGATTTATGCCACAGAGGCCGTAGGCGATATAAATCTTTTTTTGTTGATTCTTGACGCATGAAATTTAATACACATCCACGGAACTTTCACATGAATAAATCTAAAAGAATATGCTAACATCGCCTGCTTGTGGTCTCCTCAATTTGGACCACATGCATACATTACATTTTTATTCCGCTAAGCATCTTAGACAGGCCTCTTATAACTATCGATTGGACCTTGGTTGTCCTTTCCTCTATTTCACTATATATATACTCTTTTTTCTTGAACTGCTTTCGCAAAATGCTCTCACGTGCTCATCTTCGTTTCATTGATTGCCAACATCATTATATCTGCAAATTGGCATTTAGCAGTGATCGCTCCTTCCCCTACTAGCTTGGCGGGATGGGTATCCGCATTCATATGATTTTATCGTGAGTAGTGGTGATTATTTATGCTGCAAAAGCCTAGGACACGTTGGTCAACTTTACAGCGGCTAACATTGAAGTTGCTTCATGTATTGAACACTAAAGCCTAAATACTTGAAACTTTAGATCACGGATCTTGTGTTAAACACATATCTAAGATATATACTTTTATTCTAGTTCGCACATTACCCGCTTAGAGTTCGAGCATCCGCTGCTTTATATGTCTGTAAAATGATTTTAGAGTACCTTTCCACTAATTCGTCTTTTCAGGCACATTGCGAGGTGCATGCCACATTCTCCATCACTGCGGTGAATTACGCACTATACGGCTAAATTAGGATATACGTGTTTAAATTGTAAATAAAATCTTACGTATTGGCCATCATTGGATGGCCCTTTTATAAATGGCCACCATCGCCTACTGAGGGCAAAAAATTTTGTTTGTCGGAGTTATAATATATATCATTTACATAGGAAAAAAGGTACAGAGAGCACCACAAGATAAAAAAATGAAAAATGATTCATAATGCAAACGATAACATTATGCACCACATCGTTTGATTTTTTTTACACATACTAAGTGTGTGTTCCAGAAGATCGAATGTACAGATGAACCGTATCATGCATTTATATATCCACGTATACATCCACACATATATCTTCTTCATTCCGTCTTCAACTTTGTTTATACAAAACCACGATAACCTTTTTGTCGGAAGTCGCATTGCACTGCCAGAAGTAAGATGTAATGGTTTGCAATCGAAAAAAGAGTGCGTCGACGCATCGAACGTAGCCTAATAAGGCGTTTACTCGTTGATGATAAGATCATGATCGTCTTAACTCTTTTATTCGGCTTCTGTAGTCTGAGACTACATTATGTGTAGCTGTCGTCACTGTAACGGAAAAGCCCCTTACATGGGATTGTCACTTTAAAGAAAGTGACAATGAAGAATATAAAGATGGATATTCTTTGAACAATATCACCAAAGTGGTGATATTGATGGGTCGACCAAAGAGTCTGCTCATTGGTTGATATCGTGATGATATCAACCCACCAATCGCCGCAAGACGCGCGCAATGAGTGGTGACGAGACGTCACCATACACTCAGTTATATTAGTATAATTAAGTTAAGTCAAACAGAGAGACAGTAGTTAAAGACTTAATTATATTAATACAACAGTTCCACTTTTACCTTATCTACGCTTCCTCGTTTGCCTTGTGTACGTCTGTCGGGCGCACCGAAACCCTTGCGTTAAGTTCACGCAAGGGTGTGCCCCGTTACACCTGGTAGCACTTTGTAGTCCTTCCAAGGACCACAACATCCAACATGAACATGTTGGATGATGAAGAAACCTTTCACGCCACATGTGAAGGGTTTACCCATTTGAGTTGCATCGAATGGGGTGCAGTAGAACGAATGAGTTCTACCGTAGGCGAGTTCGCCATTAGCGCTATGTTGGAGTCTCTAGACAGAGACCAACAGCATGCCGCTATAACCAAGTTCATTCAACATGAACTTGTCGCCGAAAGGGAGAAAGTAGCCTTGCTTCACCAGCAAGGATCTCAACAGGCCGAGCAGTTGAGAGAACTCGGTGCTCAACAGACAGAGCTGTTGAGACAGCAGCAAGTACATGCTGCTGTGGGCGGGACGGCACATGCGCGTCGTCCCGAAGTCATGAAAGTTGACATCTCCAAGTACAGTGGAGTCCCGGAGGACTCCCTGTTACTGTGGTTTGTCGAACTCGTCAGAGCCTTAAGGGCTCGTCGCGTCGAAGATGAGCAAATGAAACTCACATTTGCTTAGACCCACTTGGCAGGGCGTGCCAAAACTTGGTCCTTGGGGCTCGAGAGTAGCGACCCACATGTGTTTAGGTCGCTAGATGACTTCAAGTCCCGGCTCAGACAAACGTTTGAGCCGCCACGCGCTGAGTTCAGGGCTCGTTCAGAGCTCCTGTAACTCAAGCAGGGTAAGCGTGATGTGCACGCTTACGCACAACATATACGACTCCTTGCGAGTAGTATAACTGCTAACCTAGTCCATGAACACACGTTGATTACGGTGTTCATGCAAGGGCTCGCAGAAGGACCCGTCAGGAGCCACCTGTTCCGCCTTGAGCTGAATACGCTGGAAGAGGCGATATCAGCCGCGGAACAGGAAGACTTTAGCATGAGACAGGCTCATGCTAGCTCAATCTCTTATCGTCCACCGAGACGACAAGAGATCGGAGGTCCGGAACCAATGGACCTCTGCTATGTTGAGAGCGAGAGACCTCGCTCTTCAAACGACAAGCGATTGCAGAAGTGCAATCGCTGTCAGAAGTTAGGGCACTATGCATACGAGTGTAGTGCTCCACGTCCAGACCCAAACAGTATTGAGCGAAATGGACGACCATTTGCCAAGAAGGGCAATGGGCGTGGGTCCAGCGCTGTTGCGAAGCCGCAACAGCGAGACGGACCATCAAAAAATGGTCAGGGTCAGTAGGGTCGGAGCGCCCTACTGATCCAGCAACCTCAAGAGAATTTGCAAATCTCTTGACGAAAGTTGCTCCAGATACACAATCATTGTGTGTCTCTGCACCTGGTGATGACGTTTCGCTCATCACCTTGAAGTTGGAAGCGACAAATGATTTGTCACTTCGTGCCCTAGTAGACTGTGGGGCGTCGAACAACTTTGTTCGTCGCCAGTCACTAGAGGGTCGTAGGCTCAAGTTCGTTGAGCGCGACATTCCCCTCACGAGGATGACGGTGCGCCTTGCAACAGGCGCATCGATTACCGTTGAGAAACGTGTAGTAGGAATCCACTACACGTTAGAGGGTCGAACAGTACGATGATGACTTCGTCGTGATGGATCTGGATGACAAATTGGATGTCATCCTGGGGTTACCTTGGATCAGAAAGTACGAGCCAAGAGTGATCTGGCAGCATCGATCCGTGAAGATGCCTGACGCTTGTTCATCAGATAGCCATCTGATGAACATCTTGGAGCGTCCACAAGAGTGTGGATGTTCTGCGAGTGAGTGCGATGGCTTCACTTGCGGTACGGTCGTTAGCACGACTGCACAAGATCACAGTGTAGTTGATCACTACACTGTGGAGAAGCTCCCGGCGGCTGTACAGAAGTACAGGCGGCGCCGAAGGTCCACCACTCGAATAAGTCGAGCGGACCGGGACATGGATGCAACCCTAGCGGGCAGCATCTTAGAAGTAAGAAACCTGTTGCCTTCAAAGGGCAACATGGAAATCCTAGGTCGAATGGAGAGTCGACAGTAGAGGATCGGTGCCTGACTGTGGTTGCACAGCCACAGTCGGAAGACGTCGAAGGAATAAGTCCCAACGTACTTGAGGAAGGAATATCTCAAGAGTCACTTGCTGAGGGATCAGGCCCTCAGCAACCTGTGGAAGCAGGTTCTCAGGAATAAACCGAGACGTTGAACGTCTTGGTCGATGACGGATCAAGCGTAGGCGCTTACACGCTTGATCTGATTGTGTCTTCGAAGTTGACTTCGGAGATAACTCAATCTGCAACGCTAGAAACGAAACGGTTCTTGCGTGATCTGCGTCGTGGCAAGGTCAAGAAGGTCTGCATACTCGTCACAGAGAATGATTATGTGGCCGATATTCGGTCGGCAACAGTATTTGCTGAGAACGAACGGGTTCTCAGCAGCTCATCGATGGACGAAAGTGTCCTCGATGAGAAGACTCGGATTGAGCTATACACGTCTCAATCCTGGAAGTCGCTCCAGGCAAATCCTTTGTATAAGGATTTGATCGAATTCAGGGATCTGTTCCCTGAATTCGTACCTTGCGAGTTGCCTAAGGACAAAGGCATTCGACACGAGATCGAGCTCAAACCGGGCTCGAGCTACTGTGTCATGAAGCAGTGGCCACTGCCTCGTGAACAAGTACTAGCGATCGACAAGTTCTTTACTGACAGCTTATCAGCGGGACATGTGAGGGAATCAACATCCCCTCACAGCTCTCCGACCTTCTGTGTGCGAAAGGCCACAGGAGGATGGCGGATAGTGCACGCGTTCAACAAGTTGAAGGCTGCAACGGTACCGGCTCAGACGCCGATACCGAGAAAGGACGTAATCATAGATGGTATGTCAAAGAGTGCCATCTTTTCGTCCATGGATCTGATGGACGGATTCTATCAGATCCTCATGCGTGAACGGGACATCCCGTACACATCAGTGAGCACCCCCAGCGGTATGCTGTGGGAGTGGCTAGTGATGCCACAGGGGCTGAATAATGCCCCTGCAATATTCAACAGGTGTGTCTGTTTCAAATCTCTTTAGTCCGGTGCGTGATTGCGCACCGAGTTACTTCGACGATTTGTTCGTCCATATCCGGGCTATGGGCGGAAAGACGGACGTTGAAGTTCACAGAACTCACGTTCGTCAGGTTCTTCAACTTATGCGCAAGCACAAGTTGTACGTCAACCTCAAGAAGTGTATATTCGCGGCTAGCGTAATACCACTTCTTGGGTGCATCGTGGGTAAACACGGCGTACGCCCCGATCCTGAAAAGATCAAGGCGATCACCAACTGGCATGTGCCAGTCGATGTCAAGGGACTTCGGAAGTTCCTTGGGCTAGCGGCGTACTTGCACAAGTACTCTCGCAACCACGCCGAGATGACGGTACATCTTTCTTGCTTGCTCGAGAAAAATGTCAAGTGGTCATGGAACGCTGAGTGCCAGCGTTCCTTCGAAGGTATCAAGCAAAGCTTTATGCAATCGCCGATCTTGGCGATTGCAGATCAGGACAGACCATTTCATATGGTCTGTGACGCCATCGATTTTGCAATCGGCTGTGCGTTCATGCAGTTCGACGCAGATGGCGCAGAACGCGTCATCTGTTATCAGTCGCATCAGCTGAGCGTAATTACCCAGTGCATGACCAGGAATTACTTGCCATGAAGTACGCACTGGCTAAGTTCCGGGTCTATATATTGGGAGATAGACCTTTTATCGTCTATTCGGACCATGCGTCATTACGCACGGCCGTAAACAGCCCACACCTCTCGCAACGAATGGCGAGGTGGCTGTCTTTCTTCGCGGAGTACAACTTCTCCGTGGAGTATAAACCAGGACGACTAAACGTCGTCGCTGATGCGCTCTCGCGCCGGCCCGATTTCGAGCCGGACGCACAATTCAACAGTGAGGATAAGTCCACTGTTGCGACAATGTCTGTCAGTGTCCCGTCGTCAAGTTTACTTGACGACGTACGAAAGGCATACGCAGAAGATAAGGATCTTCTGCGATTAATTGATCATATGGTGCATCCATCCAGTAAATCCGTGAGGGACCTACCGGCTTTGTACCGATCCTCATCGGATCGGTATAGTACACGCAACGGACTGCTGTACTATACAGCTGTTGCCGACGACACGCCTCGTGTCGTCGTACCCGCTCATCATGATTTGCGTTCACGCATCATGTATGAGTGTCACGATGCCCCAACAGGTGGCCACCGTGGTATAGAAAAGACTTACCTCACGGTAAGTCGTGACTTTTACTGGCCACGCCAGTATCAGTTTGTACTCAAGTACATACGTGCTTGCGCAGTTTGTTAATAGGTGAAGCCTAGTCCTTCGTCCCGTGCGCCATTGCAGCCTCTGCCTGTTCCGACAGAGTGCTGGCAGTCCGTTTCAATGGACTTCGTCTTCGGTTTTCCCGAAGACGCTCACAAGAATAAGGGTATTCTTGTGTTTGTTGACCGGTTCAGCAAGATGGTCCATCTTGCTGCTGTCCCTGAGTCGATCAAGGCTCAAGGCTGTGCTCGTGTCTTTCTCGACACGGTCTTTAGACTCCACGGGTTACCCCGTGAACTCGTGTCCGACCGTGACCCTCGGTTCACGGCGGCATTTTGGCAAACCGTGTTCCTTTCTCTTGGAACACGATTGACGATGTATACTTCTGAGCATCCCGAAACAGATGATCAGACGGAACGTGAGAACCGTTTCCTCGAAGAGATCCTTCGAGGATATGTCCACTCGTTTCCGAGTTGGAGCGAATTCCTACCCATGGTGGAATTCGCCATCAATAATTCGGTGCATGCCTCAACACAGCACACACCGTTTTACGTGAATGGCCTTCGCCATTCACGTGTGCCCGCCCTTCTAGAGTGCGACTATTGGACAAGGGGGGGAGGGACTCGCTCGAGCAAAAACCGTTTTGGCTCTTGCTCATCACGTGTCGACGCTAACGTCGTCACGTATGATGCCGATGTCGATGAGGTCGACATCGATGAAGAAGATCACCTTAATAATAGCGACGACGCTATTATTGACTCGGATGATGGTGACGATGCTGGTATATTCAGCATCGTCAACGATTATGCCAGCGAGGAAGAAGACAACCTCGCTGAAGAAGAGAAGAACCTTTTGGAAGTGCGCACAAGGCGCACTGAAAGACAAAACAAAGAGTCAGCAGAGAACTTCCTGCTGACTCGAGAGGCGGTAGTCCGTTTCGTTCAGGACTCCATTGCAAATGAGGTGGACCGCCAGAAACGTAACGCAGATAAGAATGGAAGAGCAAATGTTCTTTCAGTAAACGTTAACGACCTAGTACTACTGTCTACGGTAAACCTACCTGGACATGCAGTCACTAGTGTCGGAAGTAGTAAACTACTGCCAAAATACATTGGGCCATTTCGAGTGTTGCATCGCAAGGGCAATGCATACACGATCGAATTGCCACATAAGATTCGCACGCATCCTACGTTTTACGTGAGGAGGCTCAGGCCGTACTGTCAGTACGAGCCTTCTTTTCCGATGAAGATAGCCCCCACGTTCAAGGACATCCATCAAGTTCTTGCGCTCGCGCTCCAGACGATCCGTCTGGTCGCGCAGATATGATACCTCGGAACTCAACCGAGATATCTCCCCGCGAGCTGTCGCCAGCTCGACGAACAGGTAGCGGACATCCCGCTCGACCTGAAGCTGCGCTGTGGCATAATCGGCGCGATCCCTCGCCCGATCATCCTCGTGATCCTTGCGGTTCTTCCGGACGGTATCAGTCAAAGCGTAGCGCCGGTCGCGCTCGTGCTTCAAGTCATCGCGCAATTCATCGATTGCGCGATCCACCTCGTAAGGGTCGAGATGGTGAAGCGAATCATCTGGAGGAGGTTTTTCCTCCTCCACTACATCCTTTGGTGGATGCTCACGGTGGTCAACGCTTTCTAGTGGAGCGTATCTTGAATCACCGTGACGATTCAGGATCAAGGACGAGCTACCTCGTCCAGTGGCGGGGGTATCCACCCTCTTGGAACAGCTGGGAGCCCCGCTCTCAGCTGTTGATGGACGTTGAAGGTCTCGTCCGCCAGTATGACGAGACTCGTTCGATGAGTCCTCGGGCCCATCGGTAAACACGCGCACTAGGCGCTTGTAGACGGATTGCAAGTTTGCAATCGCGTCACTCATCTCAGCCGAGATGTGTGCCCTACCCCAGGGCGAACTTAGGAATACACGTCCCTATGTGCACACTGCGAGTTGTCAACACAACTCGCACAAGGGTCTCCCCATGTGAGGCAAGGAATGTCTGCCTCACTCGACAAACAGTGCAACCGGTACCTAGCACCGGTTGGCGTTCGATTTTCGAGCCTGAGGCGTGTCGCCTCAAGTTTCTTGAGCCACCCTTCACGTCCAAAATTCTTTACGTTTTGGACGAACGCGTTCCACGCAGCCAAAAGCGAGGCCTTGTCATGCTTTTGGTTGCCGTTGTACCATCGATGTCTAAGAAAGACATCGAGATAAAAATCTTCTTCAGCGCGAAAGTTGCTCGCGCTGGAACTCAAGCCGTGAAGCTCAGTCGCATCGAATAAGGGTATTAGATGGTGTTGGCTTGTCTCGTTGGACAATCTATTGATGAGCCGTTCGGGCAAACGCCACGGCTTCGGTTCATCACGCTTCACAGTGGTACCTTTGTCGGTACCACGGCTCCCAGATTGACGACGGCTCACGCCATCGTCATCACGCTCGTGCGAAGACGCACGAGTCGGCGGTGGTAAGGAGTAATATTCCTCACCACCCTGAAATTATTCATCATCACTGCCGAACATACTGTGATACAAATCACGAGTTCGTTCGTTCGGCAGTGGCCGTGGCGAATACTGAGGCGCCGCCGGTGATCGAGACGCCTCTAGAGCATTTCCCGAGTCAGACACGTCTGACTCGCCAGAATAGATGACCTCAACGTCGAGGTCATCATGCGCACGCGGTGTGGTACCGCGTGCACCTGCAGCACCTGTTTCTAGAGGCGAAGAAGGAGCAGCAGACGACGAATCGTCTGCCGCAGAGGCTGGCACAGCACCGGGCTGTGTGGGTCTTGAGTCACCTCGCATAGACATGATAACTATGCGAGGTCAAGCGGAAAGTGAATGGAACGGACCCAACAAGTGCTCCCTGTCCCAATGGTGGCCAACGGGTGGCCGCCATAATTTTCGATAGTCACACGGTGACTATCAGTTAAGGGGGGGGTGATGTAACGGGGCAGCCCTTTACATGGAAATTGTTATTTAGAAGATAATGACAATAATGAAGATTATGTTGAATATTCTTTGAAAAATATCACCAAAGTGGTGATATTGATGGGTCGACCAAAGAGTCTGCTCATTGGTTGATATCTTGACGATATCAACCCACCAATCGCCGCAATACGCGCGCAATGAGTGGTGACGAGACGTCATCATACACTCAGTTATATTAGTATAATTAAGTTAAGTCAAACAGATAGACAGTAGTGAAAAGACTTGATTATATTAATATAACAGTTCTACTTTCCTTATCTACGCTTCCTCGTTTGCCTCGTGTACGTCTGTCGGGGCACCGAAACCCTTGCGTTAAGTTCACGCAAGGGTGTGCCCTGTTACATTTCGGCCTTTGTAAATAAGCATTCGAAGCCGAGGCACAGGCGTCGAATGCGATGGATGTCTCTACCTTGATATCATTGATATGACACGTTTGCACTTGCTTGAAATCAGGAATATTTATCCATTGGCATGCGTTGACATCGTTCGGCATCACAAGCCTAATATGACAGAGAGCTTTCCCACCTTTGATGAGTGCCCGTCATGGATGTCAATGTACCTAGAGGTGAGTTTTGTTTGCTCGCAATTAGTTGCACGAAGTCGCAGCTGATGATTTTATGACTGGCAACTTGTACCTGGTGCATGATACAAGCCGGCAGCCACTGCATGATAAAAGCACGGGCGCTTTAGGTTTAGGAATATAGCGTTATATCGAGATGGTTCGAGCATCGAGATATGCTTTGGAAGCAGACAAAACATAAAGAATGCACTTGTCATTGGCTTGATATTTGCCCCCTTCTTTGTGCGTTGTGACATTCACAACATGGCTCTTTTATTAATCACGTGTCACACTTACTATCACTTTTGTGGAGGTCACTTGATGGGATGCTGCTCAAAAGTGTGCCTACGGCCAAAGTCACGCTCATTCGATGCAGTCTTCGATTATCGAAAAACAAATTTTTCTCATATGTGACTGAGGTGCCGTAAGCGATCAAAACCTTGAGGGTTCGTCAGCTTCAGACCATCTCACATGGACAAAATTGCTACCTGGTGCTGCTTCTTTCTGAGCGAGATTAGTTCGGAGAGTATGATGAATGGAATCGAAGCGTGATGGAGTGTAGCCCATGAGTACAAAGGGTCACGCCGTCTGTTTATAAAAGAGCATTACGGGAAGTTGACGATTTGGCAAGCTGAAGCTGTCAGCAGCTCCCTTGTCCGCTACAAGCAACCACCTCTTCTATCAGCAATACCTGCTAACCTACCACATTGTAAGACGGGATCTCATTAGCATAGATTGATATACTGACCCGAAGGTCACGGACCTAGAACTTTGTCGATGAAATAAATGCAAAAGTATCCGAAGTACTGCTACTTACACATGTGATGAAAGTAAATCTAGCCTTTGTTCACCAAGCGAGCTCTTGGCCTGCACATAGGCGCCACGATATTGCAGCTGTAAAATGTGCCCGCTCGACGCACAAGTCTCGGCTCTTTTTACTTCACATCGTTGGAGTGGTAAGCTTTGTAACGGGGCACGCTCTTGCTCAGATAACTGAGCAAGACCTTGTATTGATAACAATACAACGGTCCGTACGCCCGATGTCACGTACACGTGGCGTGAGGAAGCGCTACCAAGACAATACAGAACCCGAAATCTCTGTCTGGAGGGATAAGTAGAACTATTATTGAATATAGTTATGTTTCTTGCTAAACCATCTTTCGTCTTTATCAAACTATATTAAACTACTGTCCACTATGTGGGTCTTCTGTCCACCACCCCTTGCGCGCGTCCAGCAACGATTGTTGGATAACTAGGTTGATGTACACGGTACATCAATCAAGAAGTGGACCCCTCCACGGATATCACTCTTTGAGGTGATATTCCGACAACACCGTTTTTCTAGGGTGATGTTGATAGAATATTATCAAAATAGATAATGCTCAAAAATTGGTACTTTCGTACCAATGGTTATGTAACGGGCTCACTCCGTTACAAGCTTCGTGTGCCATTTCTTCGATTATAGTAAATATAGAAGCTCCGTGCTTTATTTACGAGCAAGTGTTGCCAGTGTCAGGAGTATGAGTGTGTACATCTAAATGTAAATGAATACGGTGCTGTTGCCGATCACTTCCTGGTCATAAAGCAACAAAACTTTTACTTCACTTTAATGAGATCATGCAGTAAAGATCGATTTGGGGCCGACCGATATTTTCAGTTAAAGAGTTTGACAAATAGTTGAGGTCGACTCATATATTGTCAGTAACATTACTAATATTCCCCAACAAAGTATGCACCGTCCAGACGTTTTCTGATACGCGATCTCTTTTAATTCCCATTCCGCGATCGTGACCGACTCTGCTGCTTGTAAGGAGTATTTCCTGCCACTATCTTTAACTACCGAGCAGTCAAAAATTGCCTACTTCCGGATATAGTGTCGCTGTTACGCGCATCGTCATCTTCTTTAACAACCTCTTGTCTAGTTACTTTTTGATCGGTCCGTATATGTCTCTCTGTCATGTTCACGACCGCTTCTTCTTCTTCTCTTTGTTGTTTTTACGAATAGAAGAGATGTATTTGAGGCCCGCGTAGCAGCTCACACGCACGCGACCGTCCCGACTTCTTCGGCAATATACTTTATCGCTGTCGGAGTATCCTTGAACTACAGAGATCATCATTTTAACGGGATTACGCGTCGACTGAAAGTCGATAATAGGTGTGGTGCACACAAGGGGCTAGATCCCATTTAAAATAATATTAGAACACCGTATTAGTCGCTCAATACCGATGTATGTCAAATACTGATTGCGAGATCTTGCGAGAGGCATTAATCAGAACATAAATGTCGAGATCAAGTACGTTTATCCGATGTGTTCTAGCAGATAAAAACAAATACAGTTCACTTCCCATCTTTATCCGTAAAGACACGTGCCACCCTGAGGCGTCTTGGATCTTGAAGAGTATAGCAATGCCTTGTTAAGGCAGCCACTCTTAGAGCACTCTGTAGTGTGATTTTTTGTATCGTTTGAATTCCTAGAACAGGAACCGTAAGCTCCTCGAGCCTGTTGAATCTCTATGTCTAATTTCTTGAACCGAAGTCGCTTGTATAGCGTTATATTCTTCCTCTGACTTTAGGAGCTGTGCAGCTTCGCTACACTCTGTAGCAATTGTAGCTAATCTTCGCCTGAGGCTTTAAGATTGATACTCTGTGGGAATGGAACAATCCACACCCTTCACTGAGGCCCAAAACGTCGCGCTTGATAAGCTGACCGCGGCCGTGGGCCACAAATATGTGGAGTTTCTAGCTGCGCAAGGTCCCGATGTGATAAATGCACATGTCGAGATCTTCCTGCAGTATGAAACGGCCATTCCAAGGTAGGTTCGAAACCAAGTAGCGTCGGATATGCCAACACGCTTTGTGGCAATGCCAGCCGAAGAGGCTAAGCCTCTTCACTTCAGGGTGGACGTCAAACATCACTCCGAGAAGTAGGGAGAAAATCTGACCCCCGGATCCTTAAGTGTTAGATGGACATGAGATCTGGCCTAATCTCACTTGAGTATCAGCGAGTCTCGCTGGCCATCTCGATGGGAAGCTTGAGATGGGCTCTGAAGTGAAGTACGTCTATCTACTTGGCGTTTTCCACATGATATTCGCTCAAGTTAGACTTTTCGGGAGTTTCCATAAAGCCTCTATTAGAATTATATAAGAACCATATTATAAATCTTCAATAATATGTACATAAATATAAACTACAAAAAAGGCACGATGTGCAATCTCGCCGCACAACCAGGCGTATCGCGTGCTCTCACGCTTCTCATCTACCTGTCAGGGTAAGAATGAGCTAACAGACTATGTCCAAGAGTTGATATCTTTAATGGCTGATATGCAGTCTGATCCGATCCCAAGGATAGTCTATGTGACTGTCTTCATGGAAGTCTTCGCACTGGCGTGACCAGAACCGAAGACTTCCGTCCATCTCTCTACTTTTACGGAGGCTGCAAGCATAGCGTGGAATGCTGAGCATAGCTTCAAGTCGGCCAGACTTGGTTGGAATGGGTACAACCCCAGCTTTGCGAGGGCAACCTCAACAAACACTCAGGCTTACTGCAAGCCTGAACCAATGGACGTCAGCGATGATTAATAGGAAGGTGGAGATGAGATTTAGCTTGCGAATCAACAAGAGGAAGTGATACGTTGTTATAAGTGTGGAAGCACTAGATACTTGCGTCCCACTTGTACTTTGCGGAAGCAGAGCCGAACTCATATGAGTCGAAACCCCGCCCCAACCATAAATATGGTATGGCACGGGAAACGTCGATTCGAAGGGGGTGCGGGGACCCTACTGGGGGATAGCTAGGTTCTGTTGTTTCTATAGGAAGTTGAGCAAAGCAGAGTTCAGCCGTAACAACCCCTGTTCCTGTCATCACTCAGCGTGGATACAAGCCTGTCTTGTTAGTCGCTGAGGTGACAGTGGAAGGCGTTGACAAGTATTGGTAAACTGTATTGGATTCAGGAGCATCATGCAATAATGCTCGACGTCGTTACCTTGAGGAAATCAGCAATATGATGGAGAGCTTGAAGCGCATGAGGGTGATTCAATCACCATTCGTTTAGCGCCTCGTAGTCGCGTCACTGTACCGATGTTTCCGTTGAACTTAGGTGTGAAGTTTATGAACTTTGACATCATTGAACGATGTCTTGTAATCAATTAGAATTAGAGATACGATCTCATCTTAATGGCCTGGCTTAAACGTCATGATCGATGAATTGACTGGAGGTCTAAGACCTTAGGCGTAAAGAACAATGTTTCTAGTGAAGCTTTGGAGAGTCATGAACCCACCTTTGCTAGGCAAAAAGCACTATTGGCGTGATAATTTGACGGAAAATGTCGGCGTGTTGAACATTGGTATGTCCGAGATAATTGACTCCAATGTCTATGACATGAATTTTGGGCGTAATTTGTTTGCTGTAAGTGAGGCATTACGTACTTCGTCGAGTGGTATACGTTGTGGTAACGAATTACTGCAGCATGAAGCCATGTTTGGCCTAGGGTCAAGTCATTAAGAATGACTTTCACTGGTGTGAGTGAGGTGAGAGGTGAAAATCCACCGAGTGAGAACGGCCGTGATGGCACCTCTCTGAATTTCAGTATTGACAAGATTGGCGAAATGCCGAAGCATTAATGGATAGGGCCACATAAAGTACGCGAATTGGCACGTTTCAATACACTGGGTGAAGCGTTCAAGTTACGTAACTCTTCACCAGATGTCTCTCAAGACATAAGCTCTCGTATGGAGCATTCTAAGGTAAAAGCAACCAAAGGGACCCTTCTGTATTGGCCTCGTAAGGTATCCTGAGGGAGACGATTCCGGCGTCGGGTGGCAACCGTTGAGCGCTAAACGCCCAGAACGTCACGTAGTGTTATAATAGTAACAATATAGCATATGAATTTGTCAGCGGAATCACTGGCTATTTTGATGGTAACATTAATCTTGAGACCTTTAATCCCAGGATGCTCTATTTGAGCTAGAATAGATGCCTGATATCGAATTTATCGAAGGCTTGAAGGCGGGAGAGTTATCCGACCTAATGGTCATTCGATCTGATATTGAGTTGAATTCATCCTCGTGTTTGGACGAGTCCGTACTTGATGACACGAAAGAGACACTTAGTGCGCGTAGTGGATCTTCTATATTAAAAGATCTTTGAATTCGTTCAATCGTTCGGTAAAGGAGTTCCAGAAAGTGGTGCGTCACAGCCATCCGTTCTTCTTACGTCGAGATAGAGGTGTACGTCATGAAATTGACTTGGTTCCTGGAACTAAATACAGTGTAACACGGCAGTGGAATTTACCGAAGGAACAATGTGGCGTCATTGACGACTTCTTTCGCGTAAAGCACGCGGACGTCATGGGTCATGAGGGTAAATCTCCCCATTCTATATCGACATTTGTGTCAGAAAGAAAGTGGAAAGTGACGCATTGTTCATGCTTACAATAAGCTTAATGCGGCCGCCATCCCGGTTCAGACACACATCTATAGAAAGTATGTTGTTCAGAACAATATAGTGTAACGTACAATGTACAGTGCGCTCGACTTAGTCGATGGTTATTATCAACTGCCCATGCGATAGAGTGATATTCCACTAACGCCGGTCAGCACTTCAAGAGGTATGCTCTGGGCTTGGCTTGTGATGCCGCAAGGGTTATCAAATGCCCCGGCTACATTCAATTATCTTGCAACGCAATTGCTCAGACCTCATCGAGGCCATACACAGACGTACTTCTATGACATCCTCGTCCATAGTTGTGTTATGAACGGTCGGTTAGATGTGGATAATCACATTGATTATTTACGAGCAGTGATCGATTGCATACGCACGAATAAGCTGTACGCCAACGCCTTTAAGTGCATCTTTGGTGCAGAAGAGATTCCCTTTTTAGGGTGCTTTATTGGGATGCGAGGCCCTCGAGCGTATCCCGCTAAGGTGAAAGCCATAGTTGATTGGCCGGTTTCTAAGAATCAAAAGGACTTATGTAAGTGGCTTAGCCTGCAAATTACTTGCACAAGTACAGTGAGAATTACGCAGAAATGGCTCGGTCATTATCCAATCTCCTTAAAAAGGATGTGAAGTGGCGCTGAACTAGCACTGAGAATGATGCTTTCAAGAAGTTAAGGAGAGTCTTCTTTGTGTGCCAATCCTGGCTTTGACCTATCCTGATTGGTCTTTAAATTTATTCTGTGACGCATCTGACTTTGCCATAGGCAGTTCTGTGTTGGAAAATAGAAGTTAATTGATGGTAACGAGTCATTGCGTTTGAGTCCCGCCAGATGAAAGCTGCTAAAAAGAACTATCCTGTTCATGACAAAGAGATACTTGCAATGAAGTATTCTCTCGTCAAATATAGATCCCATGTGCTTGGCTTTACGACGTTTGTTATCTATACAGATCATGCTTCACTACGCACTGCGACCCAGTCTCCTCATCTCTCTCAGAGAATGGCTCGTTGGCTCTCTTTCTTTTTTGCCAGGTATAACTTCGAGGTGAAGTAGAAGCCGGGAAAGCATTATGCTTTGGCTAATGCGCTGTCACATAGACCTGAATATGCTTATGCTCATGTGACGACTATGTCGGCGTCAGTCACTGATCTTATACGTACAGCATATGCCAACGATGAACACTGTGCAGCTCTGCTACGTTCTCGTGTAAGCGACGAGTTCAAGGAATCAGGCATAGAATTGTCGGCACGTTTACGTGTAAGGCCACATCGATATTCCATAGATCAAGGTCCATTGAGCTATATCACATATGTTGAGGAAATTACTCGTATCGTTGTACCTCATACTGAGGATTTGAAGCATCGATTTTTTTATAAGGCACATGATACTGCGGTAAGCGGTCATCTCGGTCGCGAGAAGACCTGTGGCTCAGTTATCCAGTGCTATTGGTGGCCTAAACATTACAAATGGTTCAGCATTTATGTGCGTGCATGTAAAGCGTGTCAACGCGTGAAACCCTCATCTCACGCGGCATCGCTGCTAGCTAGTTTTCCTGAACCCAAGATGTGTTGGGATACCATCAGCATGGATTTCTTGTTCGGTTTACCGAAGGATTTATATGGAAATACGGGTATTGTGGTCTTTGTTGACCGTTTGCGCAATATGGATCATTTAGCGGCGGTGCCGGACTCTAACGATGGTGAAGGTACAGCGACGCTGTTTATTGATTGAGTGTTTCGACAACAAGGTTAGCCTGTGGCAATTAATTCTGACCGAGACCCTCGCTTCAATGGGAAGTTTTGGAAGTCCATCTTCAAGGTGCTCGGTACATGATTGGACATCCTCATAACGATCTATTCGCAGACCGATGGCCAACCGAGCGAGTAAATCGCATCATCGGTGACATCTCGCGCAGTGTTTGCCCTAAAATGCCAAAAAGTTGGAGTCCGATGCTCCCTGTCGTTGAGTTCGCGTTAAATAACGCCGTGCATGCCTTTACGGGCTACACACCGTTCTACGTGAATGGTCTCTCACACCCTCGCGTTCCATTAACGCTACCACTCCGTGGTTCAGGGATTGATGGGGGAGGAGTTGCCGATCGGCTTGCTGATATCAATCATGCTACTGTTCACAAACAGGTAAGCAAGTTTCTTGCAACGCGATTGAATGTATTACGTACGACATGTGCGTGACGCATTGGATGATAGCCAAGATAAACAATGAAACAACAATCAGATACCAAAGGCAGAGGTTAAGATAGAACGTGATGAGGTCGGAGACCAAGTGCTACTCAATCCTAACGACCGACCTACAAATGTAGCTTCCGCTGTCTTCAAGACAAAGTTGTGTCCGCGCTTCATTGGACTATTCACGGTAGCCGGATAAGAAGGGACTTGCGTGTACGCTCAACCTCCCGCGCAAACCGCGCGCACACGTCCTGTGTTCTATGTCGGCTTTCTTTAGCCGTATCGGGATCCGTCCCACGTGAACTTGGAGGGGCTTGCACCGCGACATATGGCTTTGCCATCGGCTGCTGAATCCGAATCAGGGTATCAAGATGAGCGTCCATCCGAGTTTTACCCAACCCCACCTTCTGAAGACGATCTTGCGTCACGTTGAGCGCACTTTGGGTCTTACCCAAGTTCTCGCGGAGACAGCTTACTTCGAGAAGCGTCTTTTCATGCTCCTCCTTCGGTACAACGACCCCCACCGAAGCTGCTCAATGAGCAAGGGAACCGCCAGTTCCATGTGTAGCGACTCCTGAAACGACGTCGTCGTCACGGTCAATACCAGTATCTGGTTTGGTGGCGAGGGTACCCGGAGTCGGAAAACTCATGGAAGTATGAGACATCCCCTTGGCAGGATTGCAAATACGCCGTAAATGTTTATGAACATCGCGGCAAGGACCATCCTGCGACCAAGAACGTTTCTCACCAATAGTGCTGGAAGCAGATGGGTAGTTGGGCACCGCTTGACCAACACTCACATCAGCCGTCACAGCCGGGGCATATTGGGTGCAAGTTAGCAACTGGCCTCTGGCCTTAAGCTTGACGTAGTCATACCGAAGCTTTCGTTCTAGACAAAAGTCTGCCCCATCGACACTTGCTCTTAGAGCTACGACGCTGCTGAGGCATCGTTTTCGATACACGTGGCGAAAAAACGCATTTTCTTCTTTCTCCTGAGATTCGCCTGCGAAGAGGAGGATGGGTATACCCATAATCGGTGGAACCGGTTTGCCTTGTACTTGCGTGCCAATTAGAATTTGTATTGACCCTGGGTTGTCAACTAAGGCTCCAGGTGTTTCTCGCAAAGTGCGTGTCGGCTCGCAACCCATTCAGTAGATGTGGCCTCAGTACAAATGTCCCACGTTTCCAATGATCGAACTCCGATTTGGCGTATACGTTCTTCCACATTAGGGTAAGGTACACACATATTTTCGGTGACTCTCAAGGGTCGCAGCACGCTGCGTATGGCGCTGAGCGCTCTTTTCTTGATAAATAAACTGTTGGTGTTGGTCTTTAAGTGGTTTGTGATGATGGCATCACCCGAACCGGGTGTTAAATGCTGCGCGACAGGCACGTTGCCTTCGCCACGCTCGGCATAAGGATTGGCTGCCATATGAGGCTTTGCCTCAGGTACGAATGGGTTGGACAATGTCCCTGCATCATTATAAACACTGGTATCGCTACCATAGTTTACCTCCTCATCGAGATTGAGGTTAAGAAAAGGGGCGACGACTCGTGGGGTGGCGATGCTATGTTGTTTAGTGCTTTAAGTATATTACAAGGTTAAAAGCACAGACCGACCTCTTCGAAGAAAGAATTCGATTGACGTTTTGTAGAAACGTCAGACTGGTGGGGGAGGGTGTAACGGGGTTACACAACTGCGTGGTTTACACAAGTGTAAGTTACACAAGGGACGTAGTCCCATTAAGCTGACATTATAACATCATATCAGTTGTTGGAGGCCGACGTAGGTCAACCATTTAATGCGAGATCTTGCGCGAGGTATTATTAGGACATTATTGAATCGAATAAGTACGGTGATGAGGTTGATCTTTAACAGCAACTATATCCGCACCAGACATGGGCCGATGAACACATAAGTCGTGGAAATACGACGTTTATCGATTTTATCAGAAGGCAAAAGGCGAGCTCTAGAGTTTGTTCGTTCGTCTCGATGTGAGCCTTTGAGTATGTACACCCCACTCCAGAGCTGCTATAGACCCTGATATTAGGTCGTCAGATGCCGATCGCGCATCTGACTTCTGTGAAGTTGAACGTATTCGATTCCTGAGCACGCACGACTCGCACATTTGTTATAGATATAGCACTGATGAACATCACAGGCACATTTATTGGAGCCACGAAAATGCGCACGGCTGACAGGATGCGCCGCACGAGGTTTTCAGCACCTTGGACGACCCGGCTGTCAGTCGTGATAGGCGAACAGGTACAGCAAGACGAGACTACAGAGAAAGGCACGGAAAATGTATTCAATCTTTATGGTTGCAAAACGTCTGCTGTAGAATGTCTGCTGTTTCCAAAGCCTCGTTCGCAGCGTAGAATGTTTGCGGTATCCAAAGCCTAGTAAGCAGCGCCATTTTCTCTTTAACTTTCCGGCGCTAAAACGAGACTTAGTGACGTACGTGATGGATCTAGGGCCGTCACAGACAGTATGCGTTGGCTCAACAGCAGACGTGCTCCTTGTACCTTCGCGTCGCTTCCGACGGGAGTGTATCCGCTCACCCCGTCAGGAGCAATCCTTTTGGAGATTGGGCTTTGCTGCATTCCACAGGTCCGGAGCCTGGCCGCGTGCATCACAGGCGTAGATGTCGACCAGTTGCCGTTAGTGGCGGTGAAGCACCTCCGCCAAACTTGGAGTATGCCGCTAGATCCAGGGCCCGGCGCGTTTAGCATCATCACAAGTCCTCGGCACTTCATGTTGGCTTGTTGATCTATACTTGGACCGACATCGGAGAGAGGAGCACATCTTGAATCCGCTACGTTGCTGTTGTCGCTCTTCAGTAGTGGTCGGCCTGATCATGCAAACTCCTGTATTGTCATCGTGCTGCCTTAGTGATCCAGAGTCCAGGGGTTGCCTACCATGAGCACGTGGGCCGGAAGGTCCTCTCTTCTGCTATCGTCCCACAAGAGGGACGACGATGAGGCCTTGCGAGCTATCGACGCACAGGGAATCGAAGCTGCCGGTGCGCGACAGGCAGAGCTTGACATGTCACGAGCAGGTACTTTGCGGCTGCATCTGACACCTGTGACATGCAAACGTTGGGACGATGGCTGCGGTGGGAAGTAGCCAAGACGTGGCCAGCTGTCGCACGAAGGGTCGGGACTCTTATTTTGCGCATAGACGAGCGTCCTGCACCTCATCCTGACGCTTGGCACGATCCGAGCTACCGCCTCGTACGCTGATTCGGCAAAAGAAATATTTGCCATGCAACTGGTACCGTGCAGAAAGGGGTGCGACTTGCCTGGGGTCTTGTTGATTCTAGAGAAGAGACGTGACCGTGTCCTTGTCGGTTTCATGTGACCTATCACTGGGTCTGGCCGCACTTGGCACAGTGCCGACGCTGCTAAATCGTTTCGGCTTTGACATAGGAGCGAGTGTGCGTTAGGT
This sequence comes from Hyaloperonospora brassicae, assembly GCA_947650285.1. Classification (NCBI taxonomy): domain Eukaryota; phylum Oomycota; class Peronosporomycetes; order Peronosporales; family Peronosporaceae; genus Hyaloperonospora; species Hyaloperonospora brassicae. Next base: position 25,705 of record CANTFL010000636.1, read on the forward strand.
CCAAACATCATATGGTTATTGTTCGCTGCACACCGCACTTGATGCTAAGAAAGATTTCATGGGCTCGAAAAGACCACATCCATGCAGCGATTAGTATCCGCCGATTACGGTCAAACCCGTTTCTCACGCGCAACCCATAGGTAAAAACGTTGCATGCCGCAAGGAGCGGTCTGGTGCTCAGCCAATGGACGAAAGACGTGCAACTGATTATCGTCTTTCGTTTTTGCTCACCCGCCACCTCGCAGTGGATCTGACCGCAAGAGAGGCGACACAATGTCACACCCTCCCAAACGGTGCGGTTCTTCCATCGTGCTGACATGTTTGTCATTGATTCGGACGATCGACGGATTCGCTCTTGAGTGGCTGTGGAATGCAGATGAAGAAACGTCTCCAGAAGAATGTCAAGGTCGCCTATTCGGATTGATAGTGGCGAGCTGGGTACATGTGTAGGTTTAAAATTTTAGTTTATTTCCGGTTTGTTCCCTGTCTTGTAGAGTCTACCCTGAGTAAGTCGTGGATTTCTACAGCTCCAACGCTTTCCCATTTAGATCGCTGGTGGTGGCAGGCTTCTTTATCGGTCGATGGCTGGCGTTGCCGTAGCGACAACGTTCGCGGCGTAGCTGAATATAAGCTCGCACAAACAACTGATTGCAGACATTGAGCCTTGAACTTGTTTCTTGATGCAAGTGTTGTGTTTACACGAAGCTGCATTCAGCCTTCAATGAAAATTTCAAATATTTAGGCCCCATCCTATCGCTTGACTCAACAAAGCGTGCGACTCTATTGGATCTGAACGATGGATATAGATGAGAGATGGCCCAATGGACGCTTGCAGTTTCAGCTGGTCACAACCTACTAATCCTGATTTTTTTCTGCCCACAAATGTACATAGTTCGTCCATGTTACCTTCTTCATTCCATTGATTGGATGGATATCCCTGCTGCGTCATTTGGCCTCCACCACGCGCGCGGCGCCGTATTGTATTCCTCGCAGCCACACGTTCGTCATTCTACAATCTACCGAACCAAGAACGCTTCGACCAGGTCCACTATACTCAAAATGAACTGCAAGGCCTGGCTTATAATCGCAACCGCTACCATTGCAGCCCTGTCGGCTTTCGCTCAAGAGTTCTCGTGCTATGACGAGTGTACTCTTTTTCACTCAGAGCCAGATTGTGAACCAGGCGATGGCGAGTGCTGTTCTAAACATTGCCCGGAATAATCGCGTCGGTGAAGCGATTCTTATTACGGTGCGTACGATACCTCTATGTTTATTCTCTTTTTGACTAAAGCTGACATGGTGCTCGATGAATGATACAGCTGGTGGATAAAAAGCTTAAATAAAACGAAGTGTTTGAGCTGGACTAATGCGTTTTACTTTTCAGCCGCGTAGATGAATCTTGTTATTTTTTACTTTGAAATTAGTTATGTACCATGACAACCGACCTTTTAACTCGTCATGTAGAAAGATACATGCATATAAAAGTTGTCGTTGCTTCTACGCACAGCAATCTGTATTAAATTGTGTTGTTTCTTGCATGTTAAGCACTACTATCACATGCTTAATGTGAAGGTAAAGTAACGCAGTTTCGTATTGCAATCGAAGTGGAAATCTTAATCGGTAATGTTGCACGTTAAGGATGCGACCTAGGGTACGAACACAATTTATACAGCAGATGTCAGCAATAATTTACTGCAAAACTACATCAGGGTAGGTAAAAAAATCATCAAATAATTATAGATTTAAATTTTGTAGTCGCGAAAGCATCAAACAATCAATATACACCAAAAGCTGATATGGTCTTCTCATGGCACCTTGAAAAATAAAAAAATACATTAAGTAATACGGTATACCTGGAGACCTGCCCACGCTTTAGAGCGACCTCATTAGTAATGTGTGTCATTTGAATGTGTCGGTAGATAGAATCAGGTCCAAAGTGGAATACGAGAACCGAGCTCCATTGTAACGGGCTGGCCAAAAATTTACGAGAATCTTTACCGTAAAATTATTATCTTTTTTCGTTACAGAAGGATACCATTGTGACAAAAAGGTACCATAGAATATTACATTAAATATTCTTTTGACAATATCACTTAGTATAGTGAAATCGTTGGGAAAACCAAAAGGCCTACTCATTGGTTGATGTTGTGACTATATCAATGTACGAATCGCTGCTAGACGCGCGCACTGGGTGGTGAGTAGACGTCACCATACATTTAGTTACATTAGTATAATTAAGTCAGGACAAACAAAGATACAAGAGTTATAGGAATTAATTATATAATTAGCAGTTTTTACTTTTTCTACGACCAGAGTCTTTCACCTTAGTCGTTCTACCTTCCTCTGTGTATTTCTACACCTAGCTGGGCACTGACTATCACTACAGTCAGTGATAGTAAACTCCGTACTGGTTGACCAGTACGTAGTCAACAGTGCCCCGTTACACCTGGTAGCACTTTGTAGTCCGTCCAAGGACCACACTCGCATCGCCCGACATGAACATGTTGGAAGATGTAGATGGCGACATCTTTCACGGAACCCGTGAAAGCTAGTCCCATTTGAGCGACATCGAATGGAGTGCGATCGAACGAATGAGCTCGACCGTTGGCGAAGAAGCTATCTGGACCATCCTATCCACAAGGGACAGAGACCAGCAGATTACTTTCGTAAGCAAGTCCTTGCAACGAACTTGATGAGTCGCGAGCGCAGGTGACCTTGTTGCAACAACAAGACCATCACCGGAACAAAGAACTGAGACAGTCTCATTCCGCGCATTCGACACGGGAGCGTCGACGGGAGTCTCTAAAACTAGAGATCTCCAAGTATCACAGAGTCGAGGACGACTCCCTGTTGAGATGGTTCGTCGAGCTGGACGATGCCATCGATGCTCGTCGCGTCGACGATGAGCGAATGCAAGTCTCATTCACTCAGTCTAACCTGGCAGGAGAAGCCAGAGCTTGGGAAGTGAACCTCAAGTTGCACGACCCAAATGTGTTTGGGTCGTTGAGGATCTTCAAGACCCTGCTCAGTGAGACGTTCGAGCCGCCCAAAGCAGAGTTGAGGACTCTTTCGGAGCTCCTGCGACTCAAGCAGGGTAAGCGTATGGTTCACGCTTACGCTCAACATGTACGCCATCTTGCAAGCTGCATGTTAGTGAACCCTGTGAGTGAGTTTGTGTTGATCGCAATCTTTCTTCAAGGGCTTTCAGACGGTCTCGTCAGGGACCACCTGTTCCGCGGAGAGCTAAAGACGCTCTCAGAGACAATCTTCGCAGCGGAGCAAGAAGATTATAGCGTACGACAGTCTCACGCTACGTTGAACCCGCATCGTTCACAGAGACGATTAGCAGTCGGAGGTCCAGAACCAATGGACCTCTGTCAAGTCGAGGGCGAGTAAGCCTCGCCCTATGAGTGACAAGCGAATGGTGAGATGCCATCGCTGTCATAAACTGGGGCACTACGCATATGAATGCAGTATCCCCCGCTCAGGACCTCGCGGTGCTGAGCGCAGTATTCACCCACCAGCAAGAAGAACTGGAGGGAGAGGGTCCGTTGCTGTTGCGAAGTCGCGACAGCGAGGTGGACCATCAAAAAACGGTCGGGATCAGTAGGGGCGGAGCGCCCAACTGACCAGCAACATCAAGAGAATTTGCAAATATCCTGAAGAAGGTTGCTCCCGACACACAATTTCTGTGTGCCTATGCACCTGGTGATGAGGTGTCTCTTATCACCTTGAAGTTATAAGTGACAACGGAATTGTCGCTTCGCGCCCTAGTTGACTGTGAGGCGTCGAACAATATTGTCCGTCGCCAGTCGCTAGAGGCAGGAATTTGAAACTTCGTGGAGCGGGAGATCCCTACAACGAAGATGACGATGCGCCTAGCGACAGGCGCATCGATCACTGTGAAGAAATGTGTATTCGGAATCCACTACACGTTAAAAGGCGAACAGAACGATGATGATTTCATCGTGCTTGACCTAGATGACAAGTTCGACGTCATCTTAAGGTTGCCTTACCTCAGGAAATACGAGCCAAGGGTGAGTTGGCAGTATCAATCGGTTACGATACCTGCCGCTTGTTCATCAGATAACCACCTGACGAATATCTTGGACAGCATACACTCACGTGGGTTTACTACGAGTGAGTGCAACGGCCTCACTCGTGGTACGGTCGTTAGCACGACTGTATAAGAACACAATGTAGATAATCCCTACATTGTGGAGCAAGCTCTCCTGGACCCTGCGGAAGTGATTTACCAGGAAGAAACCGAGACGTTGAACGTCTTGGTTAATGACGGATCAAGCGTAGGCGCTTATACGCTTGATATGATTGTGCCTCCGAAGTTAACTTTGGAGATAACACAGTTGCCAACGCTAGAAACGAAACGGTTCTTGCGTGATCTGCGTTGTGGCAAAGTCAAGCGGATCTGCATACTCGTCGCGGAGGACGAGTACGTTACCGATATTCGATCGGCGACAGTGTTTACTGAGACCGAGAGGGTTCTCAGCAGCTCATCGATGGACGAAAGTGTCATCGATGAGAAGACTCGGATTGAGCGATACACGTCTCAATCCTGAGAGTCACTTCAGGCAAATCCTTTGTATAAGGATTTGATCGAATTCAAGGATCTGTTCCCTGAGTCCGTACCTTGCGAGTTGCCTAAGGACAAAGGCAATCGACACGAGATCGAGCTCAAACCGGGCTCGAGCTACTGTGGTATGAAGCAGTGGCCACTGCCTCGTGAACAAGTACAAGCGATCGACAAGTTCTTTACTGACAGCTTATCAGCGGGCCATGTGACGGAATCGACATCCCCTCACAGCTCTCCGACCTTCTGTGTGCGAAAGGCCACAGGAGGGTGGCGGATAGTGCACGCATTCAACAAGTTGAAGGCTGCAACGGTACCGGCTCAGACGCCGATACCGAGGAAGGACGTCATCATAGATGGTATGTCAAAGAGTACCATCTTCTCGTCCATGGATCTGATGGACGGATTCTATCAGATCCTCATGCGTGAACGGGACATCACGTACACAGCAGTGAGCACCCCCCAGCGGGATGCTGTGGGAGTGGCTAGTTATGCCACAGAGGCTGAGCAATGCACCTGCAACATTCAACAGATGTGTCACCAATCTGTTGAGACTGGTGCGAGGCTTAGCACCGAGTTACTTCGACGATGTGTTCGTCCATAGCCGGGCTATGGACGGAAAGACGGACGTTGAAGTTCACAGAACTCACGTTCGTCAGGTTCTTCAACTTATGCGCAAGCATAAGTTGTACGCAAACATCAAGAAGTGCATATTCGCGGCTAGCGAAATACCACTTCTTGGGTGCATCGTAAGTAAACACGGCGTACGCCCTGATCCCGAAAAGATCAAGGTGATCACCTACTGGCCAGTGCCAGTCGATGCCAAGGGACTTCGTAAGTTCCTTGGCCTATCGGCGTAATTGCACAAGTACTCGCGCAACTACGCCAAAACGACTGTTCATATTTCTTGCTTGCTCGAGAAAAATGTCAAGTGGTCATGGAACATTGAGTGCCAGCGTTCCTTTGAAGGTATCAAGCAAAGCTTTATGCAATCGCCAATCTTGGCGATTGCAGATCAGGACAGACCATTTCATGTGGTCTGTGACGCCATAGATTTTGCAATCGGCTCTGCGTTCATGCAGTTCGACGCAGATGGCGCAGAACGCGTCATCTGTTATCAGTCGCATCAGCTGAGCGTAATTACCCAGTGCATGACCAGGAATTACTTGCCATGGAGTACGCACTGGCTAAGCTTCGTGTCTATGTATTGGGAGATATACCGTTCATCGTATATACGGACCATCCGTCTCTACACACGGCCGTAAACAGTCCACGTCTCTCGCAACGAATGGCGAGGTGGCTGTCTTTCTTCGCGGAGTACAACTTCTCTGTAGAGTAAAAACCAGGACGACCCAACGTCGTCGCTGACGCCCTATCGCGCCGACACGATTTCGAGTCGGGCGCGCAATCCAACAGTGAAGATAAGTCCACTGTTACGACACTCACAGCGAGTGTGACGTCGTCAAGTTTACTTGAAAACGTAAGAATAGCCTACGCGTGAGATAGGAATCTTCTTCGCTTCATAAATCATCTGGTGAATCCAACTCGTACATTGTTCAGGAATTCATCGGCTTTGTATGTTCCTCATTACGTCGGTACACATCCCGTAATGGTTTGCTGCAATACATAGCCGTTTTCGACTACACATCTCGTGTCATCGACCCCGCTCATAACAATTTGAGCTTGCGCATCATGTATGAGTGTCACGTTGCCCCAAAAGGTGGTCATCGTGGTCGGGAAGAGACTTACCTTCCGGCAGGTCGTGACTATTACTGGCCCCGCCAGTATCAGGTTGTACACCAGTACATTCGTGCTTGCGAGTTCTGTCAACGGGTGAAGCCCAGTCCGTCATCTCGTGCGCCATTGCAGCCTCTGCCTGTTCCGACAGAGTGCTGGCAGTCCGTTTCAATGGACTTCGTCTTCGGTTTCCCCGAAAATGCTCACAAGAATAATGGCATTCTTGTGCTTGCTGACCGGTTCGCCGAGATGGTGCATCTTTATGCTCAACCCGAGTTGATCACGGCACAGGGCTGTGCTCGTGGATTGATCGACACGGTATATTATCTCCACTGGTTACCCCGTGAGCTTGTGTCCGTCCGTGATTCTCGTCTCACGGCTGATCTTTGGAAATTCGTGTTCCGACGGCTAGTTTTTCTACAATTAGAGTTTGTCCTTAGATGTTCATCCTCTTCTTCGTTACAGTGTCTATAACTAGCACGGCACCGGCATTCACTGTTGTCATTGAAACTTAATTCCGTACTGTAAGATCCATAAATAGTTGTCAGTGTCTTGTTACATCCATTGCTTATGTGAATCATGCCTTCATTAAGAAAAATCACAAATTTTGTCTAATTTCACAGAATCATACTAAAACATCAACGTTAATAGGGAATTGCTAAATTTACACCCCTTTTCCTTAGATTCACACCCTTCCTTCAAAAACTATATATATACAAGGTACGCAAACGCCGTTGGACAAAGACGAGTACTTTCTCTGCCACTTGGCTACGGGCGACATCTTGCGCGCTGCTGTAGCTGCTGGCACCGACTTAGGCAAAAAAATTCAAAGCCGCGATAAGTCGGGCGCACTTGTGACCGACGAGATTGTCGTCGGTATCATTAAGGACGCCATCAAGAGTTCGGAATGCCGTCGGGGCTTTATTCTTGACGACTTTCCACGAACGATCGTGCAGGTTAAAAAGGTGAGAACAAGAGAAGATACAGACGAGTGTCCAGGTTGCAACGCAGAGGCTGACCATAGTCCTCTCTTATTGAATGCGTAGTCCTTATAGGTACATTTGTACCTTCTGGCCTTTAACGACGTCTCTTGCGCTGGCTGGGCGTACGCTTTGTACCTAACAGTGACAACGGTCCTCAAGGCGCGTGAAGGTGGCAATCTGGACTAAGCCAAGTGGCACAAATCTTGTGGGGCGTTGTGTCACTGCCACTCAAAGTGGTTCAGACGATGGCCGTAATGGAGATCGTTCACGGTGCCGTGGGCAATCTGTTCGGCGTCAGATGGTCTGGCGTTGGCGCTCTTTTCCAACCTTTGGTACGTTTATGGCACCTCGGTTACATTTAGGGTGAACACGCTTTCATGCCATTTAACTTTTAATCGTAACAGCATAGCCTTGGCCACGTGCGAACGCCTGCACAGTATCCATAAGTTGCTCCCAACTGGCATGCTCAACCTCGGGAAGAGGGAAAATGTTATTGCGTGGTTCCCTATCAGTAAACGATGAAGGAGCTAGACCACAGGGGTGAGTCGTATCTTATGTATTTCTTACATATTACTTGCCAATGAATGGCCTGGATGATTGAGTAATACCTTTGTCAGAAATCAAATCATTAAATAAAAAGGGGTTCTATATATGAGATTAAAAGGAAGGGTGTAAATCGAAGGAAAAGGGTGTGAATTTAACAATTCCCTATCTAAATCCTCACGACCACCTGTACAAGCATCGAAACTATAAAATCAAATCATCACAACCTTTTCTGCTCTTAATGATGCTAGAATATCTTCTTTCTTTGCTTTTGAGCTATTTTCTCGGATCTGATATAAATATATCCTACACTTAACTTAGACACTGCGATACAGTATTCAATACAAGCGCTTGAATAAACTAAGAACAATTTCAAACATTGCTATTATACTACACCAAAAATCTTCCAATCGTATTGGCAAAGGTGGCGTGCTTCCACAATCAAACAATTTACACTACTTTATGATGACGTACGATCACTCTACCTCCTTTTTTTAAAGAAATTGCCATGTTTGTGGTAAATAGAAAAGAGGGATTCAACAATTATATGCGAAAACATACAACGTATCATAAGCATGCAGATGATAGAGGGGACGGGCGTAACGAAGAACCGTTATCAACATAATATTATCCTGCATAATATATAATAAATTAGGTATTTTACGGTAACTTTACTTCTTTGAGATCTCAGGATAGCGATAATCTTTCGTTAAAACAAAGGCCTTATCAATTGTTAATATAAATATATAAATACCAAAACACGAAGCGCTGCTTTTAGCGCGCAATGGACGGTCATTAGACTTCGCGCTAATACATTTTTATCAATATTGATACTATATGACTAAATAAAAGAATAGGCGATTTTAGGACTATAATTTTAAAACAATATGACCCTCTCCATTACTTCAATATTTTCATTTAGTATTTTTCTTCCATTGTGCCGTGTACGTGAGATGTCAACAAATTGAGAAATTATGATGTCAGTGAGATTTTGCCTCGTACTGTGATTGGTACGACTCTACCAGTGCGCCGTTCCACCTGTAAGCGTTTTTTTATACCGTAAGGATCTCAATTCTTTTTCCGACTTATGCACATTAAATGATGATGGCGACAGTTTTTTGTTTAACAGCAAGTGAGAAACTACGTCTATTTGAGTGATACAGAATGAAGTGCGGTCGGATGAATAAGTTCAACGTGGGCGAAGATGCTATCTGGATCAAGATATCGGCATTAGCTATGGAGAAATCGCATTCCGTCGTCACCGCCTTCGTACAACACAAAACTAGCATATTGCTTGTAAAAGAAATCATATATTAGTATCAAGATTATGAAACGGCAGAGATGTTCAGACAACAGTAATGTGATCCTCCTGGGATGACGTACGTAAGTTGGCCTGTTTTTTCAAGATAGACATCTTCAAGTACAAATGAGTCGTAGGATCCTTCTGGTTAAAATGATAAATGCTGGCAGCCGGTGCCATCAATCCATCAAGAAATAGACAAAGCCGAAAAAAGTGTTTTTTCGCCGAATCAAACCTGGTATACTGTGCTATTTTGAGAGTTTGATCCTCCAATTATACAACTTTTTGTGTGTATAGGCCATTGAATGATATAAAGCAAACTCCGATAAAAATCTTGTTTAAGCCGCCGCGAGCAGAATTAAGATCTCTTAAAGAGCTCTTTATTCTTAAGAAGGGTGAGCGTGATGTATACGCATATTAGAGGTAACATTTTATAGGTATAACATGACCATTTTGTTCTATGAACACACGCTAATATAGGGTATCAATAATCGTTTGGCAGGAACTCAATTAGGAATCATCTGTATGACTTGAGCTGTATACGATAGAACAAGTCTTTGAAGCTGTGAAGAAGAGAAACGTTATTTTGACACAAATAGTTACTCATTGAATATCATATCGTTCACTGATTAGACAAAATGGGAGATTCAAAACCTATGGATATCTGGTACGTCAAGAGCGAGATAAATTGCTGTTCGAACAACCAGCGATTATAGAAGCGCAAACCATGTTAAACGATAGGCTACTACACCTATGATTGTATTGCTCCCGCCCAGTACCAAACTGTACTTAGAAAAAAAATCGAGTGCCAACCAAAAACGGGTAAAATAATAGGTACGGAGCTGTTGCAAAGTCCATCAACAAAGATGGACCGTCTAAATACGGTTGAGGTCAGTCTGGGTGGAGTGCCTTACGGATCCAGCAACCGCTGGAGAATTTGAAAGACTCTTGACGTAATTTGTATCAGATGCACAATCATTGTGTGTATCTACACGTGGTGATTACGTATACCATATCACCGTCAATTCGAATGTGACAGGTTTAGGCTTTTCGTGCAACAGTTACCTGTTAGGCATAGGAGACTTTGTTCATCACCAGTCACTTATGAGATGTTTGCTTAAGTTCGTCGAGATCGACATCCTTCCTACGTAAATGAGGAGCGTTGGAACAGTTGGATGCATAACAATAAAGAAACAAGTAGCAGAATCTACTACATAGAGCAGTACGAGTAAGATTGCACCGCTCTGGATCTGGCTGCCACTTTTCCATGTCATGATGAGATACCTCTCCTCATAACGTACGAAGCAAGGGTAATCTGAAATACATGATCCGTGAAGCTTCCTGCTGGTTATTCATTAGGTTTTCATCGGATAAAAATCTTAACTTATCCGCAAGCGTTTGATAGTACTACTAGGAAGTGAGATGATGGCCTCACGTGTGGTAAGGTCTTTAGGACTACTGCACAAAACTTCAGTGTGATTATTCACTACACTGTGGAGCAAGATTGTGGCGCCTGTGCGAATGAATATTTAGCTGTGAAGGTCCACCAATCGAAAAGATCGAGTGGTTCAGGACAGAGATGCATGCCTGTAGGGCAGCATCTAAGGACAATTAACCATATTAATCAGAGGCGGCAACACAAAAATCTGGGTCGACTATACAAAATAATAAATAAAGTTCTCATCTTTCGTAGCGCAAATAGGGCCAAGCGACGTTTAAGGAATATGTCCCATATACCATAACAAAAATAATAATCAGCGGGTTTTATGCTGAGGTAATCGGTCAGTAGCATCCCAAAAAGTTATAATAATCGGATCAGTAGTCGTCGCTTATATGGTTTATCTGATAGTGAGATCATAGTTAAGTTCAGAGACAACTTATTTTTTAACGCTTTAACGGGGTTTACGAGATATGCTTGGTAGGGAACACAAGCAGATCTTAGCACTCGTCACAAATAATGAAAAAGAAGCTAATGTTCGGCTGGCAGCAGTATTTGCTGATACCGAACGAAGTATAAAGCAACTTATCGATTAATCAAAGTATTTGCAAAAAAGAAGGCCCATACTGAACGAAACTAGTCTCCGTCCTGAGACATGCATAAAGGAGAATCCGTTTTATCAAAAAATTTGCTCATATTTTAAGGATGGTGATATAATTAATATTGTGCGGACTGCATAAGTATAATTGCACTATATACGTTTAATAATTGCAGCCTAGGTAAAAGTACGGTGGCATGTATCTCTGATCGATACCTCATAAAATGTACTAGCAATCGACGTGTTCTGTACCGATCGCTTCACAGCGGACTATATAAGGAATTAAACTTTCGCTTAAAGCTTCTCGACTTTCTGTAAGCGTAACTCTGACAAAGATGGAGGATAGTGCACGCATACAAAGGTTGAATACAGCGACGGAAATCTCCTGAACGCCGATACTGACGAAGTAATTATCATGATAGTATGTCGAAGAAAACTAATTTTTCATTATATTTATAGTGTATTGCATCTTTTAGATCCTTATGCGTATACGAGAACTCGTAGACAGTAGTAAAATCGCCCATCAGTCTTATCAGGAATTAATCCGTGATACCACAAGAACCAAGTATTGCCTCTGGCATACTAATTTTAAACGCAGCGATTTTGTCGTAAACATTTGTGAGTTTGCACCGAGAAACTCCGCCTTGTGCTCGTCCATATGAAATTTATGAACCTAATAAGGCCTTGGACTTTATATAGAATACGCACTCGTATGTTGAAATACAATAATGAGCGCACATAAGCTGTGTTACCACATCGACAAGCTTATATTCGCGGCTAGCAATTTTATTCATAATTAAATAGTGAATAAACGTGGCGCACGCCTTGATCTGGAGAGGTTGAACGTGATCACCGACTAAAAAGGGCCAATGAATGTCAAGCGACTCAAAAAGTTTCCTATGAACATGGAGTACTATCATATAAACCCTAGTAAATACGCCGAGATGGCCGTCAATCTTTTTCTTTTTATGTAAAAACGACAGGTGGTCGTGGATGCTGAGCTCCAGACATCTTTAAGAGCATTTTGTTTGATACAGTCGCGTATATTGGCAATTGCAGATTATATAGATAACTTCATCTGGATAGTTAGAGATTGCTGTGGCCAGCGATTTATAAATAGCTGCGCCTTAATTATTATGGTGAAGAAGGTACATAGTAGGTAGTATGTTATCATTCGTGTAAGATGCTACAGCTCAGTGCGACTATTTATTGTAAGACAAGAAAGTCCATTTCATGAAATATGCACTGGCCTACTTTTGCGTCTACTCCCTCGAGGATAGACCATTTGTTGTGTATTTGGACCAATTGTCACTATTGTGGATCTTAATCGGTCTCCAGCCCTTTCAAAGAATGACGAGGTGGCTGCTATTCTTCTTGGGATACAAAGTATCTATAATATACAAGCCACGACGACGTAATGTCGTCTCTGATGCGCTTTCGCGCCGAGGTTATATCAAGCAGGCCGCGCACTTTATCAGTGAGATCAAAAGCACTGTTGCAACGATTGTAGCTAGTGTTCCGTCATCAACACTTCTTGACAACGTATGATAAGCATGCGAAAGCTATAATGACTTCTGAGTTTGATGGAACACCTCGTCATCCAAATTATAAATTTCTTAGTTTAGACTGGCATTTTACCGTTCTTGGTTGGATCATCACACGACTCCCAGCTGTTAATGAATCACACAGTGGATACCGGTGACACATTTCATATTGTCTTTACTGTAAATAAAAACTTGCGTTTGCGATCATGTAGAAGTGCCAAGATGCACCAATTGGAGGGCATATCTTTCGAGAAAAATTTATGCTACGTAAGCAGCGTTTTTGCCCCCGAAAGTATCGGTTAAAGCGCAAGTAAATTGTCTCTCGCAAATTTTCCACCAATTTCTAAGTATAAGTTCCGCACGTCATTGCGGCCCATGCCTTTATCGACAGAGTGATGGCGTTTCGTTCTGATCAGATCTGCAATTCATTTTCCCGAAGAAGACCTCATGGATATATTGGTATTCTCTTGTGTACTCACCTGATTCGCAAGAGGGTATAACTTGCTGCTGCTCTAGTCGACCACAGCACAAGGTTCACCACGTGTCTTAATCGACACGGTATTTTGATACATGTGTAACCCCTTACACTAGTCTCAAGCCGCAATTCTCAATTCACAGAAAATTCGTATATGTAGGTGTTTCGATAACTCGTACCACGCTTAAGATTTTTCAAGATCTTCATTTTTGGAAACATATTTTCATAACGAACGTGCCAGTAGTGTTCTCGAAGAGAGATTTGAGGATAGGTCCAATTGCTTACAAGTTAAGATAAAATTCGACAACATTTAAGTTCCATATCAACAACTTAATGCATGCGTCGACATCACACATCCCGTTCTGCGTGAATGGCGTACAGAATCACGCATTTCGGCTTGACAGAGTGTAACTCTAGTCTGATGGTGGATTTGCTGAAATAGCGAACGACTGCCTCTTGCTCATCATGTGTCAACACTCACGTAGACACGGAACGATTGTGATGTAGTTATTACATTATTTGAAGTTGAGGGTGTCTTGAAAAAATGATGAAGTTTTTTTGACACAAATGACGAAGGTAATATTTTGAATTTTTAGCTTCGCCATTGCCAATTCTATATAGGATGATTAAACAAGCGAGGAGGAAAAGAAACAGCATTTAAGATTGCCAAAGAAGCGCACTGATAAAAAAAGCATGCAAGTATTTAATTTTCTGTGAGTCCTGGAAGTAGTATCTTGTAACGTAAAAGATTTCCCCATTACGCGGAGGATCGACGCAAACGGAATGCTTAATTTTATGGAAGATCGAATTTTCTTCTATCTAGTGCAAGTGACTTAGTATTACTGTCTTTTTAAAAGACACAAACATGTAACTAGTTATATCGGCATACGTTTATTACGGCTAAGGTAATATATATTATCTTCTTCTATTGCACAGCATAGGCAACGAATACACATTCTCTTGACTTTATCTTGCGCTACCGTAGGTTGAGCGGAAGCGGATAGCAATTTTTTTCGCTATCGAGAGTTAACATAATCGGATAGCAGCTAGAAAACTCAAGTTCAACTATTGATCGAGGATAATGGCCATGGAGAGCAAAAGGATTCGGCTCACCCGATATGACAAAAAAACGGTTCAGAGAGATACGCGCCCCAGACACTCGTAGATGTATTTCAAATTAGCAATCGCGTCACGCACCATAGTTTATACACATGCTCTAGACCCGAGCGAAATCACACATTATATTTTTTAATAAGCGCATTGCAATTTCTTAGCACGAACTATGCACGCATCAATAAATTTAAACCAGAAGAGTCCTGTGTCACAAGATAGCCGATGCCGATGAAACATAGCACCGCGCAAAAACAATATTAAATTAAAATGAAAATTCGGCAATTATCGGATGTCACGATTTGCGCCTGGTGCCCTGGATATTAGAAGAAACGCATTATGATATTGCGACAGCAATAATATGTAGTGTGTGTGATTTCCGCTATACTACAGGTGCTTTAGAAAAGCGCTAAGAAGTTTTTATCCAGCGCACTTTACTCGCGCTGACGTCATGTCCGATAAACCTTTCAGCATCAAACAGAGAGAGTTGACTGCAGTGGCATCTCTTGTAGGACATGCAGGCGTTGAGTATTTACGGCAAAAGATAAGACTTTCCTCTTAAAGATAGATGCAAGACATCGCTCTCTTGCGTTTCTTGCGTGGTGCCAGCGGAAGTAATTGCACTACGATGAATTTCTGACGGAGGTGCGACTCATCGTGTCCAAGACGCTCTCGCAAACCGCAAGAGCCAACCCTGATGATAATTTATCATATTCGGCATTAATCCAAAACGTAATTTGATGCAACTGTGGTGAAGTCAATTCCGCAAAGTAACTATTATGAGACGCAATATGTAACTTTATTAGAAACGCGGACTCACTGATGGTACTCCGATCCTTGCCTTGCTAAATTATCCTTTTATCACCATGTGTACCCTTTGTTGATGGTCGACTAACCTCTTTGCAACGAACGGACTTGTGTGATGTCCATCTCGATCTTGCATTTAAGATCGATAGTATACCTCTGAGCGCAAAAATGTACATAGGGATAAAGTTTTATCTGAATATTGAGATCTTACGCGTTCCAGCCTAAGAACGTTTTGCTATATCCTTAACCCCTTTTGCCGTCTTGAGATCTTCGTATCTAGTCCTTTCCTATGTTTGCTGCGTTCAATCGCCCTTCAAATCTGAGCGCACTTGCGCAATTAATGTCCGATTCCCGAGTCAATTCTATCGAACTCGGTTAAACAATTTACGCTTAAACTTTTGCGTTATAAACAACTGTGCATCAGTCGTCAAGGATCCAGAGAAACTACATGTAAAGAGGATGAGGGTGTGATGAATTGTTTTGGAAGAATAATAGACCCAGAGGTCGGCACGGTGAATGGACCAGATTTCACCCGCAAGAAAGGGGGTGTCAAAATGAAAAAGGGCCTCGAAAGAGGTAGAATTCTCATCGGAGAGGTGCCCGCATGATCGATCGAAGTGAAGCCTGATATCGAGGTACCGTTTGATCGGTACTAACAAAAAACGACCCAGATCTCTCATTGGTAGACCCAGTTCCTCATCGTTTGATTTAGTACTTACCGGTAGACCTGGGACCCCCTTCGTAGACCTGGTCCTTCATCGATAGGCCTGGGTCTCTCATTGGTAGACCTGGGTCTCTCATGGTAGAAATAGCTCCTTTGCGGACGAATTAATCGTTCAAGGTCGAGCCACTCCTCGACAAGTCACATACAGACTCAGTGCACTGGGAAACGATATGATAGATAGGTTTTTAGATAGGAATAAGTCGAATAATATTCAATTTGCGATTTACGCGGCACACCTCCGTCGTGCCTATGAAGTATAAGTTAATTAGCCTGCCCGCCTATTCCGGGCAAGTAATATACTTTGCCTTTCCCGTTGAAAACCAGTTGCGTGGCGATATTAGGTTCAAGTAAAACAGCAGGAATTATTTGGCGTGTGAGATTGTCGAAGCAGCAACCTCCTACTCAAGATCCACTATCGGTAGCGGCCTCGCAATCTAGGTTTTAGAGATCACAGTAAAAGCCAGGAGGTAAATGCCCCTGTGATTTCAATAAAGATCAGGAGCGGTAAGCTACCTAAATTTTTTGGTTATAAGTCCGCTCTCGACCGAGTCGATTCCGTAGATACCTAATGATCTACCAAGTAAAGCATATTCACTTGGTGAGTAATGTCTACCTCTTCCAGGGCTAAAACATCTCAGTCTTCTTCTGAGTGGACTGAATTGTGCAACTCGTCTGTAGCGGAGCTACACAGCTCCTGAATTCATAGATAGACCTTACTCTCAACGAATACATTTGATCAAAAAACTTGACTGGGTGAGTCTACAAGCTTAGAGAGCTTATGGTCCCTGCTCCAGAAGGTCAAGCGATTCAAAAAATCACGGACCAGAGTGCTCTAAGAGTGGCTGCCTTAACAAGGCATTGCTATACTATACAAGATCCAAGACTCCTCAGGGAGGTACGTGTCTTTACGGATAAAGATGGGAAGTGAACTGTATTTGTTTTTATCTGCTAGAACACATCGGATTAACGTACTTGATCTCGACATTTGTGTTCTGATTAAAACCACTCGCAAGATCACGTTAACAATGACTGCCATACCTCAGTCCTCAACAACTGACACGATATTTCAATATCTATTTTGACGGATCTCATATCTTGTGTACACTATACCTATTGTCGGCTGCCAATCGACGTGGAACCCCATTACGCCCTCCCTCACCAGAAGGACGCTTTCTAAAACGCTAATCGAATTCTGTACTCGAATACGATGGTGTTTGTGCGCTCAATCTCACGGTCACCTACCACTAAACACCAGGGCATCGCCACCTCACGAGTCGTCGACTCTTTTTCTATCTGTGTATCGATGAGGAGGAGGACTATGGTAGCGATACCAAGGACCAGAGTAAGGCTTGGACGATTTACAACCCACCAGTGCCAGAGGCAACGCCTCATACTGCACTGAACCCAATAGCCGAGTGAGACGAATTTAATGCGCCCTAAGTGCAGCATCAAAAAGCAGTTCGGGTGATGCCATCGTCACCAATTCGCTCGTTGATCAACAGCAGTGGCTATCCAAAAAGAGGCGAGCTCTCGGCACCATACGCAGCTTGCTGCGACCCTTGAGAGTCACCGAAAATATGTGTGTACCTTACCCTAATGTGGAAGAACGTATACGCCAAATCGGAGTTCGATCATTGGAAACGTGGGACATTTGTACTGAGGCCACATCTACTGAATGGGTTGCGAGCCGACACGCACTTTGCGAGAAACACCTGGAGCCTTAGTTGACAACCCAGGGTCAATACAAATTCTAATTGACATGCAAGTACAAGGCAAACCGGTTCCACCGATTATGGGTATACCCATCCTCCTCTTCGCAGGCGAATCTCAGGAGAAAGAAGAAAATGCGTTTTTTCGCCACGTGTATCGAAAACGATGCCTCAGCAGCGTCGTAGCTCCAAGAGCAAGTGTCGATGGGGCAGACTTTTGTCTAGAACGAAAGCTTCGGTATGACTACGTCAAGCTTAAGGCCAGAGGCCAGTTGCTAACTTGCACCCAATATGCCCCGGCTGTGACGGCTGATGTGAGTGTTGGTCAAGCGGTGCCCAACTACCCATCTGCTTCCAGCACTATTGGTGAGAAACGTTCTTGGTCGCAGGATGGTCCTTGCCGCGATGTTCATAAACATATACGGCGTATTTGCAATCCTGCCAAGGGGATGTCTCATACTTCCATGAGTTTTCCGACTCCGGGTACCCTCGCCACCAAACCAGATACTGGTATTGACCGTGACGACGACGTCGTTTCAGGAGTCGCTACACATGGAACTGGCGGTTCCCTTGCTCATTGAGCAGCTTCGGTGGGGGTCGTTGTACCGAAGGAGGAGCATGAAAAGACGCTTCTCGAAGTAAGCTGTCTCCGCGAGAACTTGGGTAAGACCCAAAGTGCGCTCAACGTGACGCAAGATCGTCTTCAGAAGGTGGGGTTGGGTAAAACTCGGATGGACGCTCATCTTGATACCCTGATTCGGATTCAGCAGCCGATGGCAAAGCCATATGTCGCGGTGCAAGCCCCTCCAAGTTCACGTGGGACGGATCCCGATACGGCTAAAGAAAGCCGACATAGAACACAGGACGTGTGCGCGCGGTTTGCGCGGGAGGTTGAGCGTACACGCAAGTCCCTTCTTATCCGGCTACCGTGAATAGTCCAATGAAGCGCGGACACAACTTTGTCTTGAAGACAGCGGAAGCTACATTTGTAGGTCGGTCGTTAGGATTGAGTAGCACTTGGTCTCCGACCTCATCACGTTCTATCTTAACCTCTGCCTTTGGTATCTGATTGTTGTTTCATTGTTTATCTTGTCTATCATCCAATGCGTCACGCACATGTCGTACGTAATACATTCAATCGCGTTGCAAGAAACTTGCTTACCTGTTTGTGAACAGTAGCATGATTGATATCAGCAAGCCGATCGGCAACTCCTCCCCCATTAATCCCTGAACCACGGAGTGGTAGCGTTAATGGAACGCGAGGGTGTGAGAGACCATTCACGTAGAACGGTGTGTAGCCCGTAAAGGCATGCACGGCGTTATTTAACGCGAACCCAACGACAGGGAGCATCGGACTCCAACTTTTTGGCATTTTAGGGCAAACACTGCGCGAGATGTCACCGATGATGCGATTTACTCGCTCGGTTGGCCATCGGTCTGCGAATAGATCGTTATGAGGATGTCCAATCATGTACCGAGCACCTTGAAGATGGACTTCCAAAACTTCCCATTGAAGCGAGGGTCTCGGTCAGAATTAATTGCCACAGGCTAACCTTGTTGTCGAAACACTCAATCAATAAACAGCGTCGCTGTACCTTCACCATCGTTAGAGTCCGGCACCGCCGCTAAATGATCCATATTGCGCAAACGGTCAACAAAGACCACAATACCCGTATTTCCATATAAATCCTTCGGTAAACCGAACAAGAAATCCATGCTGATGGTATCCCAACACATCTTGGGTTCAGGAAAACTAGCTAGCAGCGATGCCGCGTGAGATGAGGGTTTCACGCGTTGACACGCTTTACATGCACGCACATAAATGCTGAACCATTTGTAATGTTTAGGCCACCAATAGCACTGGATAACTGAGCCACAGGTCTTCTCGCGACCGAGATGACCGCTTACCGCAGTATCATGTGCCTTATAAAAAAATCGATGCTTCAAATCCTCAGTATGAGGTACAACGATACGAGTAATTTCCTCAACATATGTGATATAGCTCAATGGACCTTGATCTATGGAATATCGATGTGGCCTTACACGTAAACGTGCCGACAATTCTATGCCTGATTCCTTGAACTCGTCGCTTACACGAGAACGTAGCAGAGCTGCACAGTGTTCATCGTTGGCATATGCTGTACGTATAAGATCAGTGACTGACGCCGACATAGTCGTCACATGAGCATAAGCATATTCAGGTCTATGTGACAGCGCATTAGCCAAAGCATAATGCTTTCCCGGCTTCTACTTCACCTCGAAGTTATACCTGGCAAAAAAGAAAGAGAGCCAACGAGCCATTCTCTGAGAGAGATGAGGAGACTGGGTCGCAGTGCGTAGTGAAGCATGATCTGTATCGATAACAAACGTCGTAAAGCCAAGCACATGGGATCTATATTTGACGAGAGAATACTTCATTGCAAGTATCTCTTTGTCATGAACAGGATAGTTCTTTTTAGCAGCTTTCATCTGGCGGGACTCAAACGCAATGACTCGTTACCATCAATTAACTTCTATTTTCCAACACAGAACTGCCTATGGCAAAGTCAGATGCGTCACAGAATAAATTTAAAGACCAATCAGGATAGGTCAAAGCCAGGATTGGCACACAAAGAAGACTCTCCTTAACTTCTTGAAAGCATCATTCTCAGTGCTAGTTCAGCGCCACTTCACATCCTTTTTAAGGAGATTGGATAATGACCGAGCCATTTCTGCGTAATTCTCACTGTACTTGTGCAAGTAATTTGCAGGCTAAGCCACTTACATAAGTCCTTTTGATTCTTAGAAACCGGCCAATCAACTATGGCTTTCACCTTAGCGGGATACGCTCGAGGGCCTCGCATCCCAATAAAGCACCCTAAAAAGGGAATCTCTTCTGCACCAAAGATGCACTTAAAGGCGTTGGCGTACAGCTTATTTGTGCGCATGCAATCGATCACTGCTCGTAAATAATCAATGTGATTATCCACATCTAACCGACCGTTCATAACACAACTATGGACGAGGATGTCATAGAAGTACGTCTGTGTATGGCCTCGATGAGGTCTGAGCAATTGCGTTGCAAGATAATTGAATGTAGCCGGGGCATTTGATAACCCTTGCGGCATCACAAGCCAAGCCCAGAGCATACCTCTTGAAGTGCTGACCGGCGTTAGTGGAATATCACTCTATCGCATGGGCAGTTGATAATAACCATCGACTAAGTCGAGCGCACTGTACATTGTACGTTACACTATATTGTTCTGAACAACATACTTTCTATAGATGTGTGTCTGAACCGGGATGGCGGCCGCATTAAGCTTATTGTAAGCATGAACAATGCGTCACTTTCCACTTTCTTTCTGACACAAATGTCGATATAGAATGGGGAGATTTACCCTCATGACCCATGACGTCCGCGTGCTTTACGCGAAAGAAGTCGTCAATGACGCCACATTGTTCCTTCGGTAAATTCCACTGCCGTGTTACACTGTATTTAGTTCCAGGAACCAAGTCAATTTCATGACGTACACCTCTATCTCGACGTAAGAAGAACGGATGGCTGTGACGCACCACTTTCTGGAACTCCTTTACCGAACGATTGAACGAATTCAAAGATCTTTTAATATAGAAGATCCACTACGCGCACTAAGTGTCTCTTTCGTGTCATCAAGTACGGACTCGTCCAAACACGAGGATGAATTCAACTCAATATCAGATCGAATGACCATTAGGTCGGATAACTCTCCCGCCTTCAAGCCTTCGATAAATTCGATATCAGGCATCTATTCTAGCTCAAATAGAGCATCCTGGGATTAAAGGTCTCAAGAGTAATGTTACCATCAAAATAGCCAGTGATTCCGCTGACAAATTCATATGCTATATTGTTACTATTATAACACTACGTGACGTTCTGGGCGTTTAGCGCTCAACGGTTGCCACCCGACGCCGGAATCGTCTCCCTCAGGATACCTTACGAGGCCAATACAGAAGGGTCCCTTTGGTTGCTTTTACCTTAGAATGCTCCATACGAGAGCTTATGTCTTGAGAGACATCTGGTGAAGAGTTACGTAACTTGAACGCTTCACCCAGTGTATTGAAACGTGCCACTTCGCGTACTTTATGTGGCCCTATCCATTAATGCTTCGGCATTTCGCCAATCTTGTCAATACTGAAATTCAGAGAGGTGCCATCACGGCCGTTCTCACTCGGTGAAATTTCACCTCTCACCTCACTCACACCAGTGAAAGTCATTCTTAATGACTTGACCCTAGGCCAAACATGGCTTCATGCTGCAGTAATTCGTTACCACAACGTATACCACTCGACGAAGTACGTAATGCCTCACTTACAGCAAACAAATTACGCCCAAACTTCATGTCATAGACATTGGAGTCAATTACTCGGACATACCAATGTTCAACACGCCGACATTTTCCGTCAAATTATCACGCCAATAGTGCTTTTTGCCTAGCAAAGGTGGGTTCATGACTCTCCAAAGCTTCACTAGAAACATTGTGCTTTGCGCCTAAGGTCTTGGACCTCCAGTCAATTCATCGATCATGACGTTCAAGCCAGTCCATTCAGATGAGATCGTATCTCTAATTCTAATTGATTACAAGACAGCGTTCAATGATGTCAAAGTTCATAAACTTCACACCTAAGTTCAACGGAAACATCGGTACAGTGACGCGACTACGAGGCGCTAAACGAATGGTGATTGAATCACCCTCATGCGCTTCAAGCTCTCCATCATATTGCTGATTTCCTCAAGGTAACGACGTCGAGCATTATTGCATGATGCTCCTGAATCCAATACAGTTTACCAATACTTGTCAACGGCTTCCACTGTCACCTCAGCGACTAACAAGACAGGCTTGTATCCACGCTGAGTGCTGACAGGAACAGGGGTTGTTACGGCTGAACTCTGCTTTGCTCAACTTCCTATAGAAACAACAGAACCTAGCTATCCCCCAGTAGGGTCCCCGCACCCCCTTCGAATAGACGTTTCCCGTGCCATACCATATTTATGGTTGGGGCGGGGTTTCGACTCATATGAGTTCGGCTCTGCTTCCGCAAAGTACAAGTGGGACGCAAGTATCTAGTGCTTCCACACTTATAACAACGTATCACTTCCTCTTGTTGATTCGCAAGCTAAATTTCATCTCCACCTTCCTATTAATCATCGCTGACGTCCATTGGTTTAGGCTTGCAGTAAGCCTGAGTGTTTGTTGAGGTTGCCCTCGCAAAGCTGGGGTTGTACCCATTCCAACCAAGTCTGGCCGACTTGAAGTTATGCTCAGCATTCCACGCTATGCTTGCAGCATCCGTAAAAGTAGAGAGATGGACGGAAGTCTTCGGTTCTGGTCACGCCAGTGCGAAGACTTCCATGAAGACAGTCACATAGACTATCCTTGGGATCGGATCAGACTGCATATCAGCCATTAAAGATATCAACTCTTGGACATAGTCTGTTAGCTCATTCTTACCCTGACAGGTAGATGAGAAGCGTGAGAGCACGCGATACGCCTGGTTGTGCGGCGAGATTGCACATCGTGCCTTTTTTGTAGTTTATATTTATGTACATATTATTGAAGATTTATAATATGGTTCTTATATAATTCTAAAAGAGGCTTTATGGAAACTCCCGAAAAGTCTAACTTGAGCGAATATCATGTGGAAAACGCCAAGTAGATAGACGTACTTCACTTCAGAGCCCATCTCAAGCTTCCCATCGATATGTCCAGCGAGACTCGCTGATACTCAAGTGAGATTAGGCCAGATCTCATGTCCATCTAACACTTAAGGATCCGGGGGTCAGATTTTCTCCCTACTTCTCGGAGTGATGTTTGACGTCCACCCTGAAGTGAAGAGGCTTAGCCTCTTCGGCTGGCATTGCCACAAAGCGTGTTGGCATATCCGACGCTACTTGGTTTCGAACCTACCTTAGAATGGCCGTTTCATACTGCAGGAAGATCTCGACATGTGCATTTATCACATCGGGACCTTGCGCAGCTAGAAACTCCACATATTTGTGGCCCACGGCCGCGGTCAGCTTATCAAGCGCGACGTTT
This sequence comes from Hyaloperonospora brassicae, assembly GCA_947650285.1. Taxonomy (NCBI): domain Eukaryota; phylum Oomycota; class Peronosporomycetes; order Peronosporales; family Peronosporaceae; genus Hyaloperonospora; species Hyaloperonospora brassicae. The sequence continues at coordinate 49,314 of CANTFL010000636.1, forward strand.
TGGGCCTCAGTGAAGGGTGTGGATTGTTCCATTCCCACAGAGTATCAATCTTAAAGCCTCAGGCGAAGATTAGCTACAATTGCTACAGAGTGTAGCGAAGCTGCACAGCTCCTAAAGTCAGAGGAAGAATTTAACGCTATACAAGCGACTTCGGTTCAAGAAATTAGACATAGAGATTCAACAGGCTCGAGGAGCTTACGGTTCCTGTTCTAGGAATTCAAACGATACAAAAAATCACACTACAGAGTGCTCTAAGAGTGGCTGCCTTAACAAGGCATTGCTATACTCTTCAAGATCCAAGACGCCTCAGGGTGGCACGTGTCTTTACGGATAAAGATGGGAAGTGAACTGTATTTATTTTTATCTGCTAGAACACATCGGATTAACGTACTTGATCTCGACATTTATGTTCTGATTAATGCCTCTCGCAAGATCTCGCAATCAGTATTTGACATACATCGGTATTGAGCGACTAATACGGTGTTCTAATATTACTTTAAATGGGATCTAGCCCCTTGTGTGCACCACACCTATTATCGACTTTCAGTCGACGCGTAATCCCGTTAAAATGATGATCTCTGTAGTTCAAGGATACTCCGACAGCGATAAAGTATATTGCCGAAGAAGTCGGGACGGTCGCGTGCGTGTGAGCTGCTACGCGGGCCTCAAATACATCTCTTCTATTCGTAAAAACAACAAAGAGAAGAAGAAGAAGCGGTCGTGAACATGACAGAGAGACATCTACGGACCGATCAAAAAGTAACTAGACAAGAGGTTGTTGAAGAAGATGACGATACGCGTAACAGCGACACTATATCCGGAAGTAGGCAATTTTTGACTGCTCGGTAGTTAAAGATAGTGGCAGGAAATACTCCTTACAAGCAGCAGAGTCGGTCACGATCGCGGAATGGGAATGGACAGAGATCGCGTATCAGAAAAAGTCTGGACGGAGCATACTTTGTTGGGGAATATTAGTAATATTACTGACAATATATGAGTCGACCTCAACTATTTGTCAAACTCTTTAACTGAAAATATCGGTCGGCCCCAAATCGATCTTATCTGCATGATCCCACCAAAGTAAAGTAATAGTTTTGTTGCATTATGACCAGGAAGTGTTCGGCAACATCACCGTCTTCATTGACATCTGGATGTCATATATATCGGTCATAGTGCTCCTCCTCTTCTTGCCTGGAAAGCCGATTAATACGAAGAGATGTTTACACCGAATGCTAAGTTTACGTCGGCAGAGCCGTGCTTAGTCTTTCCGCCAAGTACAAAAATAGTTTGCAATATTTGTGTGAAGATCACGCTCTTACTAGATGACTGGTGGGGCCTTGTGTAAATGGAACACAAGTCTGCGTACCCTCGACATACATGTGGCGTGAGGAAGCGCGAGGAAGTAAACAGAACTCGGAAACTCTATTTCAGGGAAAAAGTAGAACTGTATTTAATATTGTTACGTTTCTTTAATAAACCATCTTTGTCTTGATCCATCACTAAATTAAACTACAACCTCCGATTTGGGTTTCTTGCTCCCCACCCATTGCCGCGTCCAGCAGCGATTATTAATTATTTTGGTTGATGTAGCGTCTACATCAACCAATAAGCAGATCACCCAAGAATATTAACCTTGGGGGTGATATTTCGTCAACATCACCCCTTCTCAGGTAAAGTTGATTGGATATTATCTAATTCTATAATATTCAAAATTATTACATTCATATCAATAATTTATGGAGGCTCAACCCGTTACATCATCCCCCTTGAAACCATCAGCCATTGTTGTGAGTGATTGTAATAATTGGTGACAGATTGACTACGTCTTGTGAACCTGGGCAAAAGATAGTATTTGTATGTTCTGCCCAACTCATTCCAGCTTTCAGCGCATGACGAGATCGTCCATGCGCTGCGAAAACAATGCCGCTGAAGCGGATGATCTTATGCGGGCAGCCGAAATGTAAGCAGTTTAAAAATTAGTAGCAGGCGATAATGCGCCTGCAACACCAAAAGTTGCAGGTGCACGTAATCATACATGTGCAGCTTCTGCATCCGCAGCTTCGGCAGCGGATGGTATTCCCTTGGGCGTCGACTCCCAAATAGAGGTTGTCTATTAGGGCGAGTCGGACCCAGCGTTGGACTCGAAGACACCCGCAAATCCCATCCGTTAGGCTGTGGGTGCGATAACAACGACTGCTGAGCCTCGTGACAGTTTTGATATAAGTTTACTACATAAAATGTTCGACTCATCCGACGATTCTGAGGACTAGTCGCAGGGGACGATTTAATTGCACTCGTTTTCAGATGATGCGAGTAAAAATATTAGGAGGTTCGTCATCGTGATGATTCTGATGACTATTCACGGAGTCATCGTAGCAGCAGAAAACACAGTGATTGCCGCGACCGCGGTGCCAATATGTATGTCGGCACGGAGCAAGAGGATCAGGACCGCAACGTGTTATGATCTGGTCATAAAAACAAACAATGAATGCCTTTCAACGCAGTCGGAAGTAGATGTATGGTTATACAACGGGGGGTTATCGAATCCTACTTTTTGATTCGTAAAGGATCTATGTTTTTGACCCCAGTGCGACCCATTATCGCACTGAGCATGAATTCTACATCGATGTCTTCTATAGTCATCGATGTTACCACGGCAACCGCAAGAGAGACGAGCTCTCTTTGGTGCCGGCGTGGAATTCTTTAATCGTCAACATTGAAAATGTTGGCCGCAAGGCTTGGCTGGACAAAATTTGATGTTGCTCCCACGAGGTTTAAGCTGAAGTCGCATACCGGTGCTCGGTACAAATTGAACCGATTGTCTAATGAAACAGATTCACCTTGCCTCTCGTGAGAAGAAAATTGTCTGAGTTGTGTTGACAACTCAGTTCGCGCCCCCGGGAGGCGTAACTCCGTAATCAACCCTACTGGAGGGCGCGCACCTCGTCCGAGATGAGTCAAGGGATTAAGAACCTACGATCTATTTACGAAAGCGGCGGGCGTTCGTACAACGATGGCCCTCAATCAAAGGATGTGTCTTGTCGTACTGCTCGACGAGACCGGCCACATCCAACATCAGCTGGGATCCCCGCTCCTAGCTGCTCCAAAAAGGTGGATACCCCCGCCACTAGGCGAGGTAACTCGTCCTTGATCCTGAATCATCATGGTGGTTTAAGATAAGCTTCACAATGAAGTGTTCACCACCGTGGCATTCAACTAAAGGATGTGAAGGAGGAGGAAAACCCTCCTCCAGGTCGTTCTGCTCACCATCTCGACCCACACGATGTGGATCGCGAAATTAAACAATTGCGCGAGGATTTAGAGCACGAGATTGGACAGGCGATACAATCTGAGCGGCACTGTGCGGCAGCGCCGCAGGGATCGCGAGATCAAGCGTGCGAGGTACCATGCTGAGTACGCGGTCGCGCAACTGCAGGTCGAGCGGGATGTCCGCTCCCTGGTTGAAAAGCTGGGGACGGTACGCATCTAGATCTCTCGGCTGAACGGAGAGATCTCTGATGTGCACGTCCATATTAATCGTCTGGAGCGCAAACGCAAGAGCCTGAGGGGGGTCATTGAACGTGGGGGTTACCTCCATTGTCGGAAGAGGGATCGTACTGACAGTCCTGATGGAGACGCCCCACGTAAAACGTAGGATGCGTACGCATCCTACGTGGCTGTTTGATCGAGCATGCGTTGCCTTGTCGGCGCAGCACTCGAAAGGAACCGATGTACTTGGGCAGTAGTTTACTGCTGCCCACATTGGTCACTACGTGTCTAGGTAGGTTTCCGTAGATAGTAGGTCTAAGTCACCTTTGACAAATGGATGTATTTTTTGCCATTCCATACTTGTCAGCGTTTCGTTTCTGAGGGTCTAATGCGTAAGCGATGAAAAACTGTACGAAACAGATTACTGCTTCACAAGCCAGCTGAATTCATTCTGCTGACACGGCTTTGTTTGTTTCGTTCGCCTTGTGCGAACTGCAGAAAGAATATATCCTCTTTCTGTTCATCGGCAAGGATGTCGTCATTCTCGATGGAATAGTCGTTGGCGATGCTGAATATACCAGCATCTTCATCATCATCTGTATCAATTCTAGCGTCATCGCTGTTATTGGGATGATATTCTTCATCGATATCGACTAAATCGACATCGGCATCGTACGTGGCGACGTTTGCGTCGGCACATGATGAGCAAGAGCCAAAACGGTTCTTTCTCGAGCGATTTCCTCCCCCTTATTTAAGCGTCACACTCTAACAGGGTTGATGGAAGTGGATACTGTAAGCCATTTACGAAGAATGGTGTGTGTTGTGTAGAAGCGTGCACCGAATTATTGATGGCGAATTCCACCATCAATTGATATACGCCTAAACCCGAAAACGAGTGGACGTATCCTCAAAGATTGTCTTCGAAAACACTATTGGCACGTTTCGTCTGACCATCTGTTTTGGGATGGTCAGATGTCGACATCTTCTGCCGTGTTTCGAGTGAACGGAACACAGATTGCCAAAATTCCGCCGTGAACCGAGGCTTACGGTCTGACACGAGTTCACAGGGTAACCCGTGAAGTCAAAATATCGTGTCGATTAATCCACGAGCACAGCCCTGTGCCGTGATCAACTCGGGTTGAGCATAAAGATGCACCATCTCGGCGAACCGGTCAGCAAGCACAAGAATGCCATTATTCTTGTGAGCATTTTCAGGGAAACCGAAGACGAAGTCCATTGAAACGGACTGCCAGCACTCTGTCGAAACAGGCAGAGGCTGCAATGGCGCACGAGATGACGGACTGGGCTTCACCCGTTGACAGAACTCGCAAGCACGAATGTACTGGTGTACAACCTGATACTGGCGGGACCAGTAATAGTCACGACCTACCGGAAGGTAAGTCTCTTCCCGACCACGATGACCACCTTTTGGGGCAACGTGACACTCATACATGATGCGCAAGCTCAAATTGTTATGAGCGGGGTCGATGACACGAGATGTGTAGTCGAAAACGGCTATGTATTGCAGCAAACCATTACGGGATGTGTACCGACTTAATGAGGAACGGTACAAAGCCGGTAAATCCTGAACAATGTACGAGTTAAATTCAACAAATGATCCATGAAGCGAAGAAGATTCCTATCTCACGCGTAGGCTATTCTTACGTTTTCAAGTAAACTTGACGACGTCACACTCGCTGTGAGTGTCGCAACAGTGGACTTATCTTCACTGTTGGATTGCGCGCCCGACTCGAAAGCGTGTCGGCGCGATAGGGCGTCAGCGACGACGTTGGGTCGTCCTGGTTTTTACTCTACAGAGAAGTTGTACTCCGCGAAGAAAGACAGCCACCTCGCCATTCGTTGCGAGAGGTGAGGACTGTTTACGGCCGTGCGCAGTGACGCATGGTCCGTATAGATGATAAAAGGTCTATCTCCCAAGACATAGACACGAAGCTTAGCCAGTGCGTACTTCATGGCAACGAGTTCCTTGTCATGCACTGGGTAATAGCGCTCAGCTGCTTGCAACTAACGCGACTGATAACAGATGCCGCGGTCCGCGCCATCTGCGTCGAACTGCATCAACGCACAGCCGGTTGCAAAATCACTGGCGTCACATACCACATGGAATGGTCTGTCCTGATCTGCAATCGCCAAGATGGGCGATTGCATCAAGCTCTGCTAGATACCTTCAACGGAAATCTGACAGTCATCGTTCCATGACCACTTCACATTTTTCTTGAGTAAACAAGAAAGACGCACAGTCATCTCGGCGTAGTTGCGCGAGTACTTGTGCAATTACGCCGATAGGACAAGGAACTTACGAAGTCCCTTGGCATCGACTGGCACTGGCCAGTAGGTGATCACCTTGATCTTTTCGGGATCAGGGCGTACGCCGTGTTTACTTACTATGCACCTAAGAAGTGGTATTTCGCTAGCCGCGAATATGCACTTCTTGATGTTTGCGTACAACTTATGCTTGCGCATAAGTTGAAGAACCTGACGAACGTGAGTTCTGTGAACTTCAACGTCCGTCTTTCCGTCCATAGCCCGGCTATGGACGAACACATCGTCGAAGTAACTCGGTGCTAAGCCTCGCACCAGTCTCAACAGATTGGTGACACATCTGTTGAATGTTGCAGGTGCATTGCTCAGCCCCTGTGGCATAACTAGCCACTCCCACAGCATCCCGCTGGGGGTACTCACTGCTGTGTACGGGATGTCCCGTTCACGCATCAGGATCTGATAGAATCCATCTATCAGATCCATGGACGAAAAGATGGTACTCTTTGACATACCATCTATGATTACGTCCTTCCTCGGTATCGGCGTCTGAGCCGGTACCGTTGCAGCATTCAATTTGTTGAATGCGTGCACTATCCGCCATCCTCCTGTGACCTTTCGCACACAGAAGGTCGGAGAGCTGTGAGGGGATGTTGATTCCCTCACATGGCCCGCTGCTAAGCGATCGGCAAAGAACCTGTCGATCGCTAGTACTTGTTCACGAGGCAGTGGCTACTGCTTCATGACACAGTACTTCGAGCCCGGTTTGAGTTCGATCTCGTGTCGAGTGCCTTTGTCCTTAGGCAACTCGCAAGGTACGGATTCAGGGAACAGATCCCTGAATTCGATCAATCCTTATACAAAGGATTTGCCTGAAGTGACTCCCAGGATTGAGACGTGTATCGCTCAATCCGAGTATTCTCATCGATGACACTTTCGTCCATCGATGAGCTGCTGAGAACCCTCTCGGTCTCAGTAAACACTGTCGCCGATCGAATATCGGTAACGTACTCGTCCTCCGCGACGAGTATGCAGATCCGCTTGACTTTGCCACAACGCAGATCACGCAAGAACCGTTTCGTTTCTAGCGTTGGCAACTGTATTATCTCCAAAGTTAACTTCGGAGGCACAATCAGATCAATCGTATAAGCGCCTACGCTTGATCCGTCATTAACCAAGACGTTCAACGTCTCGGTTTCTTCCTGGAAACTTGCTTCCACAGGTTGCTGAGAGTCTGATCCCTCAGCATTAGACTCTTGAGGAAGTCCAGCCTCAAGCACGTGGGGACTTATTCCCACGACGTCTTCTGAATGTGGCTGTGCAACCACAGTCAGGTACCGATCCTCTACGGTCGGCTATCCAGTCGACTTAGGATGACCGTGTTGCTGTTGGCGGCAACAGGTTTCTTTCTTCTAGGACGGTTCACGCTAGGCATACTTCCATGTCCCGGTCCACTCGACTGATTTGAGTGGTGGACCTTCGGCGCTGCCTGTATATCAGTACAGCCACTGCCGGGGGCTTGCTCCACGGTGTAGCGATCAGCTACACTGAGGTCTTGTGCAGTGGTGCTAACAACCGTACCGCAAGTGAGGCCATCGCACTCACTCGCAGTACATCCACACGCATGTGGACACTCCATGACGTTCATCAGTTGATCATCTAATAAACAGGCGGCAGGCATTTTGACGGATCGATGCTGCAAGCTCACCCTTGGCTCGTACCTCCTGAGCCAAGGTAATCCCAGGATGACATCAAATTTGTCATCTAGATCCAGTACGATGAAGTCGACGTCATTCTATTTACGATCTAACGTAAAATTGGATTCCCACTACACATTTCCTAGTGGTTATCGATGCGCCTGTGGCAAGGTGTACCGTCATCCTCGTGAAGGTATGACGCGCTCAACGAACTTGATCCTTCGACTTTCTAATGACTGGCGGCGAATAAAGTTGTTCGACGCCCCACAGTTAATTAGAGCACGAAGGGACAAATCCTATGTCAAATCTAACTTCAAGGTGGAGAGTGATATCTCATCACCAGGTGCAGAGACACACAACGATTGTGTAATCAGATCAACTTTCGTCAAGAGATTTGCAAATTCTCTTGAGGTTGCTGGATCAGTAGGGCGCTCCGCCCCTACTGACCCCGACCATTTTTTGATGGTCCGTCTCGCTATTGGGAACGCGTAATAGCGTTCACCCTACGCTTACTGCCCTTCTTTGCGTATGGTCGATCGTTTCACTCAGTACTGTTTGGTACTGGGCGTGGAGCACTACACTCTTATGCCTAGTGCCCTAGCTTCTGACAGCGATTGCACTTCTGCAATCGCTTGTTGTTTGAAGAGCAAGCGATCTCGCTCTCAACATAGCAGAGGTCCATTGGTTCTGGACCTCCGATCTCTTGTTGTCTTTGTGGACGATAAGAGTTTGAGCTAGCATGAGCCTGTCTCATGCTAAAGTCTTCCTGTTCCGCGGCTGATATCGCTTCTTCAAGCGTATTCAGCTCAAGGCGGAACAGGTGGCTCCTGACGGCCCCTTCTGCGAGCCCTTGCATGAAAACCGTAATCAACGTGTGTTCATGAAATGGGTTAGCAGTTATACTACTCGCGAGGAGTCGTATATGTTGAGCGCAAGCGTGCACATCACGCTTACCCTGCTTGAGTTTCAGGAGCTCTGAACGAGCCCTGAACTCAGCCCGTGGCGGCTCAAACGTTTGTCTGAGCCGGGACTTGAAGTCCTCTAGCGACCTAAACACATGTGGGTCGCTACTCTCGGGCACCAGGGACCAAGTTTTGGCACGTCCTGCCAAGTGGGTCTGAGCAAATGTGAGTTTCATTTGCTCATCGTCGATACGATTTGCCCTTAAGGCTCTGTCGGGTTCGACAAACCACAGTAACAGGAAGTCTTCCAGGACTCCACTGTACTTGGAGATGTCAACTTTCATGACATTGGGACGACGCGCATGTCCCCTCCGGCCCCAGCATCATTGAATTCCTGCTGTCTCAACAGCTCTGTCGGTTGAGCACCAATTTCTCTTAACTGCTCGGCCTGTTGAGATCCTTGCTGATGAAGCAAGGCTACTTTCTCCCTTTCGGCGACAAGTTCATTTTGAATAAGCTTGGCTATAGCGATATGTTGTTGGTCTCTGTCTAGAGACTCCAACATGGCGCTAATGGCCGTTTCGCCTACAGTAAAACCCAGACCTTCTACAGCACTCCATTCGATGTCACTCAAATGGTTATAGCCTTCACGCGTGGCGTGCAATCTTTTCCACTCATCCAACATTTTCATGTTGATTGAAATGGTAGTGGCCGTTGGACGGACTACAAAGTGCTACCAGGTGTAACGGGGTACGCTCTTACCAGATGACTGGTGGGGCCTTGTGTAAATGGAACACAAGTCTGCGTACCCTCGACATACATGTGGCGTGAGGAAGCGCGAGGAAGTAAACAGAACTCGGAAGCTCTATTTCAGGGAAAAAGTAGAACTGTATTTAACATTGTTACGTTTCTTTAATAAACCATCTTTGTCTTGATCCATCACTAAATTAAACTACAACCTCCGATTTGGGTTTCTTGCTCCCCACCCATTGCCGCGTCCAGCAGCGATTATTAATTATTTTGGTTGATGTAGCGTCTACATCAACCAATAAGCGGATCACCCAAGAATATTATCCTTGGGGGTGATATTTCGTCAACATCACCCCTTCTCAGGTAAAGTTGATTGGACATTATCTAATTCTATAATATTCAAAATTAATACATTCATAACAATTATGTAAGGGGCTGAACCCGTGACAAGTTGTAGGTAATTATAGCGTTTTTACCGATATTTGGATGAAGAATGGCATAAGAAACGACAAGGGCACATCAAAGAAGCGCACACATAAATGGTTTGTCGACCGAGTATTGCGATGTGCAAACTATAGCAACCACCGCGTATGTGGAACAGGACCACCGACATAGTCGCGATCGAGGTCGGATTCATATTCTTGACACTTTGACTGTATTAGTTATAGAATTTATTCACTGCTGGCCAAAACCGTTTAAATACCGAAGGCTGCAACTTGCCAATGAAGCACTGCACTGTGTAACCAGCGCACAAGACCAAGTCCGAGCTGATCTTCTTGTCAAAGCTTGCAACGATACCAAAAATGTATTGTTATCAACAGCATATGGGTGTTTTCACCTAGTACTGCGGCTAACGACGCGGACAAAGTGGCTTGAGCTGCGGAGACGATTGATGCTTACAACACGTCATGAAAAAACGTGGATCAGTTTACAAGCTGCGTTAATTTCCTTTACACCAGCAAATCAAGCATGGTGTCATGCCAAAGTCAAGTGTGTCACCGAGTCGCACAGAACTATCGAATAGTCGCTCGCTCTTCAACCGACGCTTGTGTCACGTAATCGCACTTGTCTTTTGTCGGTAACCTTTTTATCTTCTAGGGTGTAAAGGTGGAACGATATCAAGGGGTTGCTACAGCTATCACGTGTCCCTCTTGTGCCGACTGTCATTGCATACGAACCTATGATCGAATCAGCATCTTTTTCGAGATCGAACAACAGCCGTGTACTACTGTGTCATGACCCCAACTTCAGCTTCTAAGATATCCGTTCCCGGCTGCGTAACGCCCGAAGCAGCTGCTACCGAACACTGACTCGACTCAGGTTGAAGCAAAGGACGCCGAAGAGCCGCAGAGGCCTCGATCCTGCTCATTCCCCATTTCTCCGCCTCCAACAAGATCCAGTCCCCTCTTGCCATGCACCGCCGGATCTTTCGCCACACACGCGACGCCCACGCTAGACGGACTGCAAGCGCTGTCAAGACACGACCGCACGTGCGCTCCCGCCTCTTTTCCAGCCACGTCGCTGTCCAGCAGACCAATTTGCTCATCAACGGCGTCTTCATGCCGTCCAACTCGGGCAAAACCTTCGAGACATTCAATCCGGCAACCGAAGCGAAGATCGCCGACGTGGCGGACGCGGGCACAGCCGACATTGATGCGGCCGTCGAGGCTGCCCGTGCAGCCTTTGAAGGCCCGTGGCGCACTATGTCCGCTGCAGAGCGCGGCCACTTCCTGCATAAGCTCGCGGACCTCATTGAAGCAAACATTGACGAGTTAGCTGCTCTCGAAGCGCTCGACAATGGCAAACCGTGTGCTGAAGCGAAGGGGGCCGACCTCGGGCTCGCGATCAAGACGTACCGGTACTACGCTGGCTGGTCCGACAAGATTCACGGGTCGGTGATTCCCATTGCAGGTCCCTACTTGTGCTACACCAAGCCCGAGCCTGTTGGCGTGTGCGCTCAGATCATCCCGTGGAACTTCCCGCTCTTGATGATGGCGTGGAAACTCGGCCCTGCGCTCGCGGCCGGCAACACGATTGTGCTGAAACCCGCCGAGCAAACGCCGCTATCGGCTCTACGCGTTGGCGAACTCATTGTGGAAGCTGGTTTTCCAAAGGGCGTGATCAATATCGTGCCAGGTGCCGGCGACGCGGGCCGCTATCTCTCGCAGCACCCGAACGTCGACAAGGTCGCCTTTACAGGATCCACGGAGGTCGGATACCAAATCATGCGCACGTCGCACGTGGAAAACATCAAGCGCGTCACGCTGGAACTGGGTGGCAAGTCGGCTAACATCATTCTTGATGATGCGGACATTGACCTTGCCATCCAGCAGTCGCAGATTGGTCTGTTTGTGAACCAGGGTCAGTGCTGCATTGCTGGCTCTCGCGTGTACGTGCAGGATGGCATCTACGACGAGTTTGTCCGGCGCTCTGTGGAAGCTGCTGAATCCCGTGTCGTGGGCGACCCATTCAGTCCCAGCACGCAGCAAGGAGCGCAGATCGACAAGACTCAGTTTGACAAGATTCTGGGCTACACCGAAAAAGGTGTGGCGGAAGGTGCTCGTCTACTGACTGGTGGCAAACGCCACGGCGACAAAGGTTGGTTCATCCAGCCCACTGTGTTTGCAGACGTGACAGACGACATGGTCATTGCTCGCGAGGAGATCTTTGGACCGGTCATGCCTATACTGAAGTTCAAGACCATTGACGAAGTCATCAAGCGTGCCAACGACTCCATGTATGGCCTCGGTGCTGGCGTCGTGACCACGAACGTCAACAGCGCCATCAAGATTTCGAATGGACTACGTGCAGGGACAGTGTATGTGAATTGCTACGACGTATTCGACGCAAACGCGCCGTTTGGCGGTTTCAAGGACTCTGGCATTGGCCGTGAGAACGGCGAGCTGGGTCTACGCAACTATTTGGAGCACAAGACGGTGATCATCAAGCGTCCAGACGACTCGATGCCTTGACACGAGCTCCACAAAGTGCACATATGCTGTCGTAAGAATGAATGAATGAACGAATGATGGAATCAGCTCGAGGGTTGTACAGTGCGGTATGTATGTATGTATGTATGTATGTATGTATGTATGTATGTATGTATGTATGTATGTATGTATGTATGTATGTATGTATGTATGTATGTATGTATGTATGTATGTATGTATGTATGTATGTATGTATGTATGTATGTATGTATGTATGTATGTATGTATGTATGTATGTATGTATGTATGTATGTATGTATGTATGTATGTATGTATGTATGTATGTATGTATGTATGTATGTATGTATGTATGTATGTATGTATGTATGTATGCATTGATGTTTGCGTGTGTGTATGTATGTATGAATGAAGCTTGTGTATCGGTCAACTAAGCAGTAGCCGTGATGAAAGCGATAGTTTTGAAAATATCAGGTTCAAGGTGTGGTTGTGAGCACTACGTGGATCGTCTGGAATGTCTCACGCCGATTGGCTTATTTCGAGACCCAGTTTTGGCCATCCGTGGGGACTACATCTCTTGATGGAGTTATGAGGTCAGAGACCACGAGGAACTTCACGCACAAACGAATGACGAGCAGTTGAGCCATTGCGCGGGACCCGCTTTTCTCTAGATCGTCTTCCAGGCCTCAGGTACTGTGCGGTACAAGCAAAGGTCTGAAGTCTATTCGCAATAGGGATCGCACTCTCTTGAACTGTAGTAAAAGGATTCTGTCATTGATCTTTTGTTATCTCTTTTCTACTCTTTACTCACCGCCATCCCTGTCCATTCTATCTGCAAATCACGCATATCGTCTCACACAATGTATGCACTATACAATCACAGTCAGTGGCCGTCATTCCCGTCGTCGTGCCGCGCGCCCTTGCGCACTCGCATATAGCAGGACACTCTCGTTTTCAACACTCCTCCTCGGCCATGACTTTCCGTCCATTTAGGCGAGTTGTAGCAACTTGCACAACTCTGCGAGTTCTGCGGCGTCGAGGGCCTTCGTCAGCAGGTTCGCCAGTTGCAGGTCCGAGCACATATACTGGGCCGCGACTACCCCACGCCGGACGTAGTCGCAGACAAACTTCAGGCGCACGTCAATATGCTTCGCCTTTAGATACGACGCCTCGCCCGCAAACTGCTTTATCGTCGCTTGATTGTCGACGTGCAGTGCCATCGGGAGCACGGGGGATTCCCGCTTTTGCACAGCATCTCTCTAATGACAAACAGCTCGCGCACTTGCTCCGACGCAGCGACAAACTCCGCCTCCATGGTGGAAAGCGACACTCCGCCCTGTTTCTTCGCCGTCCATCTCACCGGCATCCCGTTCAGGCGAACGATCCCACCGGTCAAGGTCTTTCTGTCCGACTTGTCAGCGGCGAAGTCGGCGTCCGAGTAGGAATCAAGCTGCAGCTCCCCATCCGAGATCTTCGCTGTCTTCAAGCGCAGTTCACTTTGCGCGTATCTTTCAGGTAGCGCGCGATCCGTTTGTTAAGCTTGAAGTCGTGCAGTCGTGGCTGGTGGGTCTGGAGCGTTGCTATATGCACTGCAAACGCTATGTCCGGTCGCGTGCAGCGCGCCACCCAGAGCACACTGCCGACAAGGGATTGGAACGTCCGGACACTTGGACCCCCACTGTCTGCGCTCTCACCCAACAGCTCGCAGACTTCTGGTTAAACTTCGTAGCAGTCTGACCCGATCGGAGCTCGCGTCGCCTCAACATTATCGAGTCCGTGCTAGCGCAACAGCTTGCCTATCGCTTCCTTCTGGTCCAGAACGTAGCTGCCGTCATCTTCCATTGCGACACGAATTCCAAGAAATTTGCTGACGACGCCGAGGTCCTTGATGGACAGGCTCCTAATCTGATTGAAGAAGCGTTCATCAGCAGCTGTATCGGTTCCGGTGGCCAGCAGATCGTCCACGTATACACCCACGACGACCAGCTGACCACCATCGTCCTTCCAGTACAAACACATGTCCGATTAACACTGGCTGAAGCCAGCGTCTAGCAATAGGGCGTGCAACAGCTGGCTCCAAAGCCGTCCGGCCTGCTTGAGGCCGTACAGAATTCTATGTAAATTAAGTACAACTTCCTACTTGTTTGTTTCTCCAATTGTCTTAAGAGTTTCCTCGTTTCTTTTCACCGCCTGTGAAATATGCAGCAGGGTCTCCAGGTGGAATTCCTTCTCAGCCTTTACGTAGGCGTTTGGGATGTCCCCATGATTTGTCGGCACGCCCCAAATCGCTGAAAGCGCCAGAATCACCTTAACAATTGACATATCCATAACAGCCGCGAAGGTGAGTTGGTAGTCCACCCCAAACACCTGCTCGTTGCCGCACGCCACAAGTCTTGCCTTCAAAAGTTCTAGATGACCGTCGGCATTTGTCTTCGTCCTGTATACCCGTTTCTTGTGCTACGCGTTCCTTCCTTTAGGTCGCTTGATAATGCGCCACACGCCGGTATCTTCAAGAGCTTGTAATTCTTCCATCATTGCTCTCTCCCAACCCTTTCTTTCTGCGCTACGCATCGCCTCCCCATAGTTTTTGGGGTCACGCTCGTACACATGCGCTATCACGCTTTCTTGTGGCACACCTTCTTTTAGCCGACCCCTCCTGACCGCTTAAACCTTGCGTACGCTTGGTCACACTGCACGTCCTATGCACTGCACGTCCTATGCACCGCACGCGTCCAGGATTTAGTCTTCTTCTTTCCGGCTCGCAACTCTCGCGCAGGCACCTCATCCGTTGCAGGAATGTTTGTCACAGCCATTGGTCCAGCCCCAATAGAAGATGTGCCTGGTGCGACTATCACAAACGCCTGATCTTTAAACTCTAGTGCGCGTTGGAGCTGGCTATTTTGTTCCACGCTGAGGGTTTCAATGTTTCGCACGTGCTGTGTCACCGTGACCTTGTTCTCCTTCTGAATATACACTCTGAACCCGTTCATCGTATCACTTTCACCGATGATGACACCAATTTGTGCCCGTTGCGCTTGCGAGTTCTTTCTGAGGTCCCGGTACACCGTGCAGATCGATCCGAAAGCAACTATATCACGCAGGTCGGGAGCGTGCTAAGTCAAAATCTCCATCGGTGACGCCCTATTTGCATTAGCACTTGTTGGACTTCGGTTGAGTATATATGCAGCATACTCAACCTCGTCCCCCCAAATCGATACTGGTAGACGACTGGCAAAAATCATTTTGCGTGCCATATTCAGCAATTTCCTGTGCATTCTCTCCGCCTTTCCATTCGACGCCTAATTTTTTGCCTCGATGATTTGCCGTGCAACTCCTATCGACTTGCAGAACAGGTCAACGTTCGCGTACTCGCCACCCCCGTCTGTGCGGAGCACGTGGATTCGGCAGTTGAAACGGCGCTCGAAGAAATTCAAAAAGTGTTTGAACTTCTGCGCGGCCTTGTCCTTCGTAGGAGCCAGAAAGGCGCGACAGTAGTTAGACTTGTGATCTATGCAATTTACAAGGTAACGGTTTCCATGCCTGTCCTTCGGAGTCATTGGGCCCTTCAAATCCGAGCAAATTACTCCACCAATTCTATCGATTGGCGAATACGCGCCAGTGTCTCTCCGCGACTGGGAATTCTTAGTCTGCTTTCCCTGAGCGCACGAGATACAGGTGGGCCGCATTTTATCCGTGAGTTTGGTGACGAACGCTGGGTCTTTTTCGCCATCCTCTCGATGCTATCGTAAGCGAGATACCCGAGTCGCTGGTGAAAATGTAGTAGAGAGCCCATCTGCAAATCAGCATCCTTATCATCAGGCGACTCTTCCCGCATTAAAACAGCTATCAGAACGTCGTTTGGAGTCTGTGTCGTGCGTGCTGACTGCACTGTCCTTACGTCCAGCACATTGGACCGCATCATCACGTCTAACGCGACTTCGCCGTCTCTACGCCTCGCTAGGCCGCGCGTCATACCATCGTAAACAAGGCCAAACCCCTTGCGCTCAAGCTTGCCGTATGACATGATATTGCGCGCCAGCTCGGGCGCGAGGAATACACCCGTCAGCCCTACGTTCTTCTGCCTTCCTTTCGCTTGTACCGTCAGCACCACGTTTCCGACTCGCGATTGCCGTACCGTTTACCTTCAGCAAGGTGACACTCTTCCTTACAATCTCTTAAGTCCATTAAGAGTGTGTCATCGTTGGCAAGGTGGCGAGTGGAACCACTATCGAGCACCGAGTCGTCAGCCCCGGTGTCACCGTCATCGCCAATTACCATCGCGAGGTCATTCTTCACGGCACGAAAGCCCTTGTTTCCTTTGCCTTCGCCAACGGAAAGCACCATGTTGCCTCCGCGTCTGCCGCGAAGGCCGCCATTTAAATCACCAGTCCTTTTGCTGCGACAGTCAGCCTTGACATGTCCCACCTTACCGCATCGATAGCAGGTGCGCGTCTCCTTGCGCGTGCTGGACTCATTCACATGCGCCACGACCTTTTATCTAAAGAAACGTCCAGGAAGAGCTTCCATCTCGATAGCTTGAGCGAAGTGTGCCAACTCCTCCGCGTGTACCAGGTAGTTCATACGTTGCGTGTCATACTTGGCCATAAGTATCGTCGATTGCTCTGGTGACGCATACCTGAAAATGTTGTACACTCTCTATCACTGTAGTAAAAGGATTCTGCCATTGATCTTTTGTTATCTCTTTTCTACTCTTTACTCACCGCCATCCCTGTCCACTCGATCTGCAAATCACGCATTTTGTCTCACACAATGTATGCACTATACAGTCACAGTCAGTGGCCGCCATTCCCGTCGTCGTGCCGCGCGCCCTTGCGCACTCGCATATAGCACGACACTCTCGTTTTCATCAAAGTCGCGTTGTTGGCAGCTAATAGAGTGTGAACGATCGGGCGATTTTGTTTGACTGTACCCATTTGAATGTCTGTTTGTGTATGTTGCAGAGTGGCTTGGCTGTCGACAATGGAGAGCAGGCAAAGCGTCTGATGGAAGAGAAAATTAACGAGCAGATCAGCCTCTTGACGCTGCAGATCGTGTAGCTGAAGCAGTTCGGTGGCATTTGGTTGAGCTCCTTGCCACAGCAAGTGAGGGAGAAAGTCGACAGTTGTGCGGCGTTCGGGTATTGTTTGATGTGCTATTATTTCTGATGGAGCTTTTGATGCGGAATGCCTATTTCTCGCAGATTTGGACGAATGTCCGTATAGAATTTGTATAATAAACCCGCTTTCTTGAGGGCATGTGAGCACTGTCTACTCTCGTGATAGCAGAAGAGATACGGTTGTATCGACTTCTATCACTACTTGGGCTAGCAGAGAAAGGAATTGAAAGCACGGAAGGACTGCTGGGTGGCGCGATGAAGCGCTATGGCGTCATAATAGAGCAAGGTGATAGCAAGCTCATGCTGTACCTGGTTCTGTTTGTGGTCGTTGTGCTCTTGCTGTTGTACTTTGCCATTCAGTCCCACCAGTCAGTCGAAACAACGTGATAGATTGATTCCAAAGCGAAAGGAGTGACGTTTTGACTGCATATAGCTTTTTACGTACGTTTGTGCGAAGAGCCTTCGTGCTAAAACACCAGGGCGGTCAAGAGAAGTCACTCTTTATCGCTAGTTTGACACAGGTGAGTTCAATCAAGACGAAACCAGGATCACTTTTGCGAGAAACGCCAAGAAGCGGCCACAATGAGTGTACAGTCGAGAAGGATCACTGAAAAGGACATGTAAGACATCGAATCAATGAACTTGAGTTTAATTTTTTTGGTATACAGGACTGACGATTGAAGTTAGAGACCACGGATTCGTCCGCGCCGCAGTTAATCGAACTCTCGAAAATGCTCACTTACCCGCTTGTTGTCGCGTTTGATAACCACACTGGTGAACAATGGGCTAAACTGGCTGCTAAGCTTGTCATGATGCATAGAGAAAGTAAAATAGACCGTGGCGTGCTGTCTGATGAAGATAAACGGCGCTCAGCCGTACGAGCTCGGCGAGGAATGTGCGACGCTTCTTTGACCTGGATCAAAGTCTCCGTAAAATGTGCAAGAAAGGCTACTATTCGGCTGCACAAAACGGCTGCACAGTCATTGCATCGCTCATTATACCACCCACGTCCATGTAATCAGGTTTTTCGAATCGCGCAGTAATATAGCGCTGGACAACCGCACAGTCAAGATGATGACTTTCGGCCCGGATACTGAACTATGTAAGGCATGTGCAGGTGTTCTAAAGCGTCGACTGTCACGGGGCACACCCTGGCGTGAAATTAACGCAAGGGTTTCGGTGTGCCCGACAGACGTACACGAGGCAAACGAGGAAGCGTAGGTAAGGTAAAAGTAGAACTGTTATATTAATATAATAAGTCTTTTAACTACTGTCTCTATGTTTGACTTAACTTAATTATGTTAATCTAACTGAGTGTATGGTGACGTCTTGTCACCACTCATTGCGCGCGTCTTGCGGCGATTGGTGAGTTGATGTCATCAAGATATCAACCAATGAACAGACGCTTTGGTGGATCCATTAATATCACCACCATTGGTAATATTGTTAAAATAATATTCAACATAATATTCTTTATTATCATTATCTCTCAAATGACAATTTCCATGTAACGGGCTGCCCCGTTACATCACCCCCCCCCCTAACTGATAGTCACTGTGTCACTATCGAAAATATGGTGGCCACTCATTGGTCACCATTGGGACAGGGAGCACTTGTTGGGTCAGTTCCGTTCATAGCTTGACCTGACGTCGCATAGTTAACATGTCTATGCGGGCTGACGCAAGGCACACAGAGTATGTGCCTGTGCTAGCTTCTGCGGCAGACGATTCGTCGTCTGCTGCTAGTTCTTCGCCTGCAGCAAGAGGTGCTGTAGGTGCACGCGGTACAACACCGCGTGCGCATGATGACCCCGACATTGAGGTCATCTACTTTGACGAGTCAGACGTGTCTGACTCGGGAAATGTTCCAGAGGCGTCTCGCTCACCGGCGACGCCTCAGTATTCGCCAAGGCCACTGCCGAACCAACGGACTCGTGAGATGCATCACAGTCTGTTCGGCAGTGATGATGAGGGTCATCAGAGTGGTGAGGAGTATTACTCCTTACCACCGCCGACTCGTGCCTCTTCGCACGAGCGTGATGACGATGGCGTTAGCCGTCGTCATTCTAGGAGCCATGGTACCGACAAGGGTACCACTGTGAATCGTGATGAGTCGAAGCCGTGGCGTTTGCCCGAACGGATCATCAATAGCTTGTCTCACGAGACAAGCCAACATCATCGAATACCCTTATTTGATGCAACCGAGCTTCACGGCTTCAGTTCCAGCGCGAAGAACTTTCGCGCTGAGGAAGATTTTTATCTCGATGTCTTTCTTAGACATCGATGGTACAACGGCAACCAAAGGCGTGACAAATCATCCCTTTTGGCTGCGTGGAACGCGTTCGTCCAAAACGTAAAGAATTTTGGACAAGAAGGGTGGCTCAAGAAATTTGAGATGACACGCCTCCGATCCGAAAGGCGAACGCCAACCGGTGCTAGGTACCGGTTGCATTGTTTATCGAGTGAGGACGCCATTCCATGCCTCACTTGGGGAGACACTTGTGCGAATTGTACTGACAACTCGCAACGTGCGCAGAGGGACGTGTATTCCTAAGTTCGCCCTGGGGTAGGGCACACATCTCGGCTGAGATGAGTGACGCGATTGCAAACTTGCAATCCGTCTACAAGCGCCTAGTGCGCGTGTTTACCGATGGGCCCGAGGACTCATCGAACGAGTCTCGTCATACTGGCGGACGAGACCTTCAACGTCCATCAACAGCTGAGAGCGGGGCTCCCAGCTGTTCCAAGAGGGTGGATACCCCCGCCACTGGACGAGGTAGCTCGTCCTTGATCCTGAATCGTCACGGTGCTTCAAGATACGCTCCACTAGAAAGCGTTGACCACCGTGAGCATCCACCAAAGGATGTGGTGGAGGAGGAAAGACCTCCTCGAGATAATTCTGCTTACCATCTCGACCCTTACGAGATGGATCGCGCAATCGATGAATTGCGCGATGACTTGAAGCACGAGCGCGACCGGCGCTACGCTTTGACTGATACCGTGCGGAATAACCGCAAGGATCACGAGGCTAATCGGGCGAGGGATCGCGCCGATTATGCCACAGCGCAGCTTCATGTCGAGCGGGATGTCCGCTCCCTATTCGTCGAGCTGGCGACAGCTCGCGGGGAGATATCTCGGTTGAGTTCCGAGGTATCATATCTGCGCGACCAGACGGATCGTCTGGAGCGCGAGCGCAAGAACTTGATGGATGTTCTTGAACGTGGGGGCTATCTTCATCGGAAGAAGAAGGCTCGTACTGACAGTACGGCCTGAGCCTCCCCACGTAAAACGTAGGATGCGTGCGCATCTTACGTGGCAATTCGATCGTGTATGCATTGCCCTTGCGATGCAACACTCTAAATGGCCCAATGTATTATGGCAGTAGTTTACTACTGCCGACACTAGTGACTGCATGTCCAGGTAGGTTTACCGTAGACAGTAGTACTAGGTCGTTACTTTTAAATGAAAGAACATTCTCTCTTCCATTCTTATCTGCGTTACGTTTCTGGCGGTCCACCGCATTTGCAATGGAGTCCTGAACGAAACGGACTACCGCTTCTCGAGTCAGCAGGAAGTTCTCTGCTGACTCTTTGTTTTTTCTTTCAGTGCGCTTCGTTCGCACTGCTAAGAGATTGCTCTCTTCTTCAGCGAGTTTGTCGTCTTCCTCGCTGACATAATCGTTGACGATGCTGAATATACCAGCATCGTCATCATCATCCGAGTCAATAATAGCGTCTTCGCTATTATTGAGATGATCTTCTTCATCGATGTCGACTTGATCTACATCGGCATCATACGTGACGACGTTAACGTCGACACGTGATGAGCAAGAGCCAAAACGGTCTTTGCTCGAGCGAGTCCCTCCCCCCTTATCCAAGAGTCACACTCTATAAGGGTGGGCACTCGTGGATGGCGTAGTCCATTCACGTAAAACGGTGTGTGCTTTGTGGAAGCATGCACCGAATTATTGATGGCGAATTCCACCATGGGTAGGAATTCGCTCCAACTCGGAAACGAGTGGACATATCCTCGAAGGATCTCTTCGAGGACACGGTTCGCACGTTCCGTCTGACCATCTGTTTCTGGATGGTCAGAAGTGGACATCTTCAATCGTGTTCCGAGAGTACGGAACACGGTTTGCCAAAATGCCGCCGTGAACCGAGGGTCACGGTCGGATACGAGTTCACGGGGTAACCCGTGGAGTCTAAAGACCGTGTCTAGAAGACACGAGCACAACCTTGAGCCTTTATCGAATCGGGCACTGCAGCAAGATGTACCATCTTGCTGAACCCGTCAACAAACACAAGAATACCATTATTCTTGTGAGCGTCTTCGGGAAAACCGAAGACGAAGTCCATTGAAACGGACTACCAGCACTCTGTCGGAACAGGCAGAGACTGAAATGGCACACGGGATGAAGGACTAGGCTTCACCCGTTGACAAACCTCGCAAGCACGTATGTACTTGCGAACAAACTGATACTGGCGTGGCCAGTAAAAGTCACGACTTACCGTGAGGTAAGTCTTTTCCCTTCCACGATGGCCGCTTGTTGGGGCATCGTGACACTCATACATGATGCGCAAACGCAAATCATGATGAGCGGGTACGACGACACGAGGCGTGTCGTCGGCAACAGCTGTATAGTACAGCAATCCATTGTGGGATGTGTACCGACGTAATGAGGAACATACAAAGCCGATGAATTCCTGAACAATATACGAGTTGGAATCACCAGATGATCCATGAAGCGAAGAAGATCCCTATATCCCTCGTCGGCTTTTCTTACGTTGTCAAGTAACGTTGACGACGTCACACTGGCTGTGAGTGTCGCAACAGTGGACTTATCTTCACTGTTGGATGGCACGCCCGACTCGAAATCATGCCGGCGCGACAAGGCGTCAGCGACGACATCAAGTCGTCCTGGTTTATACTCAACGAAGAAGTTATACTCCGCGAAGAAAGACAGCCACCTCGCCATTCGTTGCGAGAGACGTGGACTGTTTACGGCCGTGCGTAATGACGCATGGTCCGTATAGACGATGAATGGTCAATCTCCCAATACATAGACACGAAGCTTAGCCAGTGAGTACTCCATGGCAAGTAGTTCCTAGTCATGCACTGGGTAATTACGATCAGCTGCTTGCAGCTGACGCGATTGATAGCAGATGACGCATTCTGCGCCATCTGCATCGAACTGCATTAACGCACAGCCGATTGCGAAATCGCTGGCGTCACAGACCACATGAAATGGTCTGTCCTGATCTGCAATCGCCAAGATCGGCGATTGCATCAAGCTTTGCTTGATACCTTCAACGGAAATCTGACAGTCATCGTTCCATGACCACTTGACATTTTTCTTGAGCAGACAAGAAAGATGAACAGTCATCTAGGCGTAGTTGCGCGAGTACTTGTGCAAGTACGCCGCTAGACCAAGGAACTTCCTTAGTCCCTTGACATCGACTGGCACTGGCCAGTCGGTGATCGCCTTGATCTTTTCGGAATCAGGGCGTAAGCCGTGTTGACCCACGATGCACCCAAGAAGTGGTATTTCGCTAGCCGCGAATATACACTTCTTGAGGTTGGCGTAAAACTTATACTTGCGCATAAGTTGAAGAACCTGACGAACGTGAGTTCTGTGAACTTCAACGTCCGTCTTTCCGTCCATAGCCCGGCTATGGACGAACACATCGTCGAAGTAACTCGATGCGAAATCACGCACCGGTCTCAACAGATTTGTAACACATCTGTTGAATGTTGCAGGGGCATTGCTCAGCCACTGTGGCATCACTAGCCACTCCCACAGCATACCGCTGGGGGTACTCACTGCCGTGAACGGAATGTCCCGTTCACGCATGAGGATCTGATAGAATCCATCCATCAGATCCATGGACGAAAAGATGGTACTCTTTGACATACCATCTATGATTACGTCCTTCCTCGGTATCGGCGTCTGAGCCGGTACCGTTGCAGCATTCAATTTGTTGAATGCGTGCACTATTTGCCACCCCTCCTGTGGAGTTTCGCACACAGAAGGACGGATAGATGTGAGGGGATGTTGATTCCCTCACATGGCCCGATGCTAAGCGATCGGCAAAGAACTTGTCGATCGCTAGTACTTGTTCACGAGGCAGTGGCCACTGCTTCATGACACAGTACTTCGAGCCCGGTCTGAGCTCGATCTCGTGTCGAGTGTCTTTGTCCTTAGGCAACTCGCAAGGTACGGATTCAGGGAATACGTCCTTGAATTCGATCAAATTCCTATACAAAGGATTTTCCTTAAGTGACTCCCAGGATTGAGACGTGTATCGCTCAATCCAAGTCTTCTCATCAAGGACACTTTCGTCCATCGATGAGCTGCTGAGAACCCGTTCGTTCTCAGCAAATTCTGTGGCCGACCGAATATCGGCCACATACTTATTCTCTGTGACGAGTATGCAGATCTGCTTGACTTTGCCACGACGCAGATCACGCAAGAACCGTTCCGGTTCTAGCGTTGGCAACTTAGTTATCTCCGATGATATCTTCGAAGAAACAATCAGATCAAGCGTGTAAGCGCCTACGCTTGATCCGTCATTAACCAAGACGTTCAACGTCTCGGTTTCTTCCTGGGAACTTGCTTCCACAGGTTGCTGAGGGCCTGATCCCTCAGCATGAGACTCTTGAGATATTCCTTCCTCAAGTACGTGGGGACTTATTCCCTCGACGTCTTCTGACTGTGGCTGTGCAACCACAGTCAGGCACCGATCCTCTACGGTTGACTCTCCAGTCGACCTAGGATTTTCATGTTGCCCTTTGGAGGCAACATGTTTCTTCTGTCTAAGATGCTGCCCGCTAGGCATGCATCCATGTCCCGGTCCACTCGACTTCTTCGAGTGGTGGACCTTCGGCGCAGCCTGTACTTCTGTACAGCCGCCGGGAGCTTGCTCCACAGTGTAGTGATCAACTACACTGTGATCTTGTGCAGTCGTGCTAACGACCGTACCGCAAGTGAGACCATCGCACTCACTCGCAGAACATCCACACGCTTGTGGACGCTCCAAGATGTTCATCAGATAGCCATCTGATGAACAAGCAGCAGGCATCTTCACGGATCGATGCTGCCAGCTCACTCTTGGATCGTACCTTCTGAGCCAAGATAATCCCAGGATGACATCAAAATTTTCATATAGGTCCAGTACGATGAAATCATCATCGTACTATTCGCCCTCTAACGTGTAGTGGATTCCTACTACACATTTCTCAACGGTAATCGATGCGCCTGTTGCAAGGCGCACCGTCATCTCGTGAGGGGAATGTCGCGCTCAACGAACTTGAGCCTACGACCCTCTAGTGACTGGCAACGAACAAAGTTGTTCGACGCCCCACAGTCTACTAGGGCACAAAGCGACAAATCATTGTCGCTTCCAACTTCAAGGTGATGAGCGAAACGTCATCACCAGGTGCAGAGACACACAATGATTGTGTATCTGGATCAACTTTCGTCAAGAGATTTGCAAATTCTCTTGAGGTTGCTGAATCAGTAGGGCGCTCCGCCCCTACTGACGCCGACCATTTTTTGATGGTCTGTCTCGCTGTTGCGGCTTCGCAACAGCGCTGGTTTCACGCCCATTTCCCTTTCTGGCAAATGGTCGTCCGTTTCGCTCAGTACTGTTTGGTACTGGGCGTGGAGCACTACACTCATATGCGTAGTGCCCTAACTTCTGACAGCGATTGCACTTCTGCAATGTCTTGTTGTTTGAAGAGCGAGCGATCTCGCTCTCAACATAGCAGAGGTCCATTGGTTCTGGACCTCCGATCTCTTGTCGTCTCTGTGGACGATAAGAGTTTGAGCTAGCATGAGCCTGTCTCATGCTAAAGTCTTCCTGTTCCGCGGCTGATATCGCTTCTTTCAGCGTATTCAGCTCAAGGCGGAACAGGTGGCTCCTGACGGGCCCCTCTGCGAGCCCTTGCATGAATACCGTAATCAACGTGTGTTCATGAACTGGGTTAGCAGTTATTCTACTCGCAAGGAGTCGTATATGTTGAGCGTAAGCGTGCACATCACGCTTACCCTGCTTGAGTTTCAGGAGCTCTGAACGAGCCCTGAACTCAGCCCGTGGCGGCTCAAACGTTTGTCTGAGCCGGGACTTAAAGTCATCTAGCGACCAAAACACATTTGGGTCGCTACTCTCGAGCCCCAGGGACCAAGTTTTGGCACGTCCTGCCAAGTGGGTCTGAGCAAATGTGAGTTTCATTTGCTCATCTTCGACGCGACGAGCCCTTAAGGCTCTGTCGAGTTCGACAAACCATAGTAACAGGGAGTCCTCCGGGACTCCACTGTACTTGGAGATGTCAGCTTTCATGACCTCGGGACGACGCGCATGCGCCGTTCCGCCCACAGCAGCATGGAATGGCTGCTGTCTCAACAGCTCTGTCTGTTGAGCACCGAGTTATCTCAACTGCTCGGCCTGTTGAGAGCTTTGCTGGTGAAGCAAGGCTACTTTCTCCCTTTCGGCGACAAGTTCATTTTGAATGAACTTGGCTATAGCGGCATGTTGTTGGTCTCTGTCTAGAGACTCCAACATGGCGCTAATGGCGAACTCGCCTACGGTAGAACTCGTTTGCTCTACCGCAACCCATTCGATGTCACTCAAATGGGTAAACCCTTCACGCGTGGCGTGAAAGGTCTTTTTTATCATCCAAAATGTTACTGTTGGATGCTGTGGTCCTTGGAAGGACTACAAAGTGCTACCAGGTGTAACTGGGCACACCCTTGCGTGAACTTAACGCAAGGGTATCGGTGCCCCGACAGACGTACACGAGGCAAGCGAGGAAGCGTAGGTAAGGTAAAAGTAGAACTGTTATATTAATATAATTAAGTCTTTTAACCACTGTCTCTCTGTTTGACTTAACTTAATTATGCTAATCTAACTGAGTGTATGGTGACGTCTCGTCACCACTCATTGCGCGCGTCTTGCGGCGATTGGTGGGTATATATCATCATGATATCAACCAATGAACAGACGCTTTGGTCGACCCTTCAATATCACCACCATTGGTAATATTGTTAAAATAATATTCAACATAATATTCTTTATTGTCACTTTCCTTAAAGAGACAATTCTATGAAACGGGCTACCCCGTTACAACGCGAGTCAATGAACAATCACTCTCGTCAACAAAGTAGTAAGCCTGAGATCGGACGACGCCTACGTCATTCAGCCACCGTGTAAGTTTTATTCAGAGAGTAGACGAGCTCACCTGCTCTCGCGTGACGCTGGACTGGACATTCAGATCTACTACAGGCATCTTGTAGGCATGCTTGAGAACACATGTTCGATACGGCCACCGACCGACTGTTTTTCTCCAGTATCTACCGCGTTTTTGGGCAAGATCAATGCTGTCTGTGAGCGCGTTCCTACGCGTCCGGGGATATCGATACCCATGCATGAATGCCGCCGTCTCTCCATCGCATCTCTCTTCTATTGGCAGCTCCGTGATAGCACTAATGACAAAGGCATTATATTGAGCTAGGAATTGGCCAACAAAAAATCGCTCTAAGCCCTGGTCTAGCTAGGCCATCACAAGTAGACGCTACTTCTGTATCATCAGGTGTAAGCGCTTACGTTTTCTCAATGGGCATCGTTTGGTAGGCTTTGACAGGGCCTGTTCCTGACGTACGCCACATACTTTACGTTGCTGGCTTGACCTCTGGGTACGTAACCGCCAGCAATAGTAGCAAGCTGTCAGCGAAGTTCTTCAAATCGTTGTCGTCTTGAAGCCAAGTTAAAAATTTCTTCGCCTCTTCTTCTCCCCTATTTTCTACTAGCAGCTTTACGATAGCTTCGTCGGTATAGTTAACTTGTATAGCCCGCAATGCAACCACATACTTGACCCAATCCCGGAGCTTGCAAAATATATCAAATGAAGCTTGTGCTCCATTACGACTTACAGACTTGCTCGCCACCCCCCCCCCCCCCGATGGGCAGCATTCGGTAGACTTTGTCAGGGCTCGTTTTTCTCATCAGCCACAGTTCGATCATCCGTTCTTGCGCAATTGCGTTCGTCTCCACTATCAAGCGAAAAACGCTGTCGGCGCGTTCCTCCAAGCTGGTGTCGCGTCGTAGGTAATAGAGAAAAGTTATTGTCTCTCTCAGTCCTCTGTTCTCTACCAGCACCTGCAGGATGGCATTGTCGCCATAGCCACCATATCGAGCACGATATAATTCAGTGTACGTGAACCAGATCTCTAGATTGCGGTAGATGTCGCGCCAAATGCCTTTTCGGCCGCCAGGCATGAACCTTTTTGTCGTCCCAATAGACAATAGCCAGTAGTGTAACGGGGCAGCCCGTTACATAGAATTATCACTTTAAGGAAAGTGACAACAAAGAATATGAAGTTGGATATTCTATAAACAATATCACCGATAGTTGTGATAGTGGTGAAGCGACCAAAGAGTCTGTTCATTGGTTGATATCTTGATGATATATACCCACCAATCGCCGCAAGACGCGCGCAATGAGTGGTGACGAGACGTCACCATACACTCAGTTAGATTAACATAATTAAGTTAAGTCCAACAGAGAGACAGTAGTTAAAAGACTCAATTATATTAATATAACAGTTATGCTTTTACCGTACCTACGCTTCCTCGTTTGCCACGTGTACGTCTGTCGGGGCACCGATACCCTTGCGTTAAGTTCACGCAAGGATGTGCCCCGTTACAGAACGTATGTGTAGCCGCGCTTGTTTTCAAGGGAGTCACCTCTCTCCATCGCATTGTGATAAACACGAAAGGCGATTGCGGAAATTCTTGCTTTCTTGGGCCTCATCTGCATCCCTCTGTTCCGCCGACTTTTCACGTTTGCGATCGGACCGTCGCGGTCTGTTCACACGCTTAAGGCTTCAACAGGAAGCGGTATTACACGGTAAAAAGCCCTACAATAGGTGGCATCTCACGTCGCCAACTCTTTGAATCCGGGTGTGATGCGGAATCGACGTCGTGAGCGTCATCTCGGGATACCGACTCCTCCCAATGTCGGTCCTGTTTCATCGATTGGGTACGCCCCTTCAGAGCATCGTCGCCGTCTGCTTCAACTCGCACGCTTGAGCTGATAGCTCGCCATTGCTGCCAAAGTCTTCACTTGCCTATTGCGACACGTGGCGGTAAACGTTCTGTAGCTTGGTAGCAGAATTTCGTAACCTTCTGTCTCCTCGTGATTACCGAAACGACACTGGAAGTGCTGCGTTTGCCAAATGACTTGTTTTTCGGCATTTGTTTACCTTTTACGGCGACTCAAAGACCAATACGTCGACAATCTCTGATGGCATCACGGTCATACACTCGATTGGTAATTTACGCCCCGAATGAGCTCTGTCGGTATCTGATTGAGCACTTAAGCTGCATTTTCTTCCGTGTACTCCAGTAACTCCACGACAATAAAAGATCAAAAAGCATGCATCGCACCCTTTTATACTTTTGCGATGTATTGTTTCAATTTTGCCATTCAAAACATAAATATTCGGCTCTGTCTCTTGCCTACCGAACTTGGTTCGCTGGTGGAAAAGGTCTAGGTTGCAGTTTTCCCGCCACCATCTATCCGCAAGATGTGAACCTTTACATTAAAATTCCCTATTAAGAATTCTATGAAGTCCTCGAACTTTTTTTTCGGCTACCGCTTTTGTCTTGTCGACGAATACTGTAACGTGTTTCGATCTAATATCAACGAAGTTCACGATATATCGCTTATTTGTACGATCCATTGGCTTAATATCACCTTTTAAGTCCTACTGCAGATGACACCGCCTACAACGTCCGCCAGTGCGTTTCTGTCTCCATTCCCTCTTCGTTTACGACGTTCTAGACTGTTTCGATTTCGCACATGTGAGACAGTTCTTTCGTGTCCGACCAGTGATCTAAATGGCATTGCTATGGTTCTCAAGAAACCTAACCAACACTATTGTAGTTGAAATGTACGAAGCGATAATCAAAGTGCATTGGTGTGCCCATACGGATGTTTATAGCCGCCGTTATCGAAGACAATACCGCACTCATCACATTATCGTGAAACCCACGAACTCGCTGGCTTAAAATTATTCGGTCCACCATCACGTTGATTTACCATATGTAAACACTCAAATATTCGATCACCATTCAAGATTGCGTGACCTTGATCAAGGTCAATATCTTTAGACCCTTGTTTCATTAGCGTTCGTAACGAGGTCAGATTCGCGGCGAGCTGAGTTGCATACCGCGCGTCCTTAAGTTCGATTCAGTATATCCCTTCATCTGAGTGCACATTACATCGTGCTTTTCCTCTTCTGGTCACTCACAACTTGCTTTCATCTGGCATGGTGACGCCGTCTGAGTCTTCACACTTCTCCCAATCGTACAACATAGCAGAGTCGTGACCAGATGCGCACTGTTCTTAGAGTCCAGAATCCAATCGTAGCTGTTGAGCCTTACCTCGAACAAGTCGGCCAACTCCCATTTCGTGCTTTCATGTAATTCATATTTACTTATGTGTTTGAAGGACCTTGCGATATAGCCAATTTTGGCACACAGATTGCACCTCCTGTTTCGGGTTGGAAAAAGCGGTCGCTTCGACTGGTGTCTTCACAGATCAACTCGTGCATCTCTCATTGTACTCTTAAATCTTCGCACACTGATCTCGTGTGCATGCACAACGTAGTCTGTGCGCTTTTTGTAGTATTGACTTGCCAGTACCGGTCTCACCCCTAAAATGGCGTGTCACATGATTACCTCAGAATTTAGCGAAGCTGGGTCTTCGGTCGCGTTCTTCACTGCCATCATGTTAAAGTAGTGAGAATGTCATGAGTCTTCGGAGGTCTTTCTAACCTCATAGAACTCTAATGCCTGTGTGTTGGTATGTGTCTTTAAAAACGCCTCCTAATTTCAAGCGCGTGGTCCACAGTAGACTTGGTGTGACACCATTTATCACACAGGCTGTTGAAAAAACCTCGTTGCTGATCCGCGCAGACACCCTACGAATTTTCTAATTTATGCTTCTCTTTGGCCACAGATAACCACAAGCCTACTAATTCATTTCTTCCTCGTAACGAAATTCACGTGCTTAGTGCCGCGCAGTGTCCTTTTTGTGTAGCCCTCATCCCAGTAACCACTCTCGTACTGACTTTCGAGTATTTTGCCGGGGGGATCCGAATGAAAGGGCTTTCTGCACGCACGTTTTCTTGGACGGCGTCGTTCAGAGCCAAGCTCTGCGAATTAGTCGTTCTCTGTCAGTTGTTGCTTGCGATTTAGCGGTGTTTCATATATGCACGAGCATATCATCGCTCAATTGCATCGAGAAATTGTGATCATAACTGCTTTGCCTTGAGCTAGGCTCACTACCATGCTTGTTGCACATCTGCATCAGCTTTTTATGCGCGTTGCGCTTGATCATATTGTGATATTTCACACTATCGTTGCGCTTATTCGACCCGACGATATTCGGCACTCAACACTGCCTCACGATTATGTTGCGCTTCGCGCTCGTCACTAACTTTATATGTAAGTATGACAAAATTATGTCTCTCGTACAGCCCAGACATAATTTTGTCATACTTACATATAAATATTTTGTCGCTCTGCTTGCTATAGGACTTGTAGCGCGACAATCCCGTTTTTTTATGCTTGTGTCTGTGCTTGAAGCGCCTACCGCTTCTCTATCTGGAGTTCCGCTTCCGCCAAAAAATGGTACTTCTGCTTGATTTTCTCTTACGCGACTGCATACTCTGCGTGTTGTTGTGTCCGTGGCTGCGTCTGCGCTACTGCCGCGGCTTGAAAAATATCACTCGCTACTGAAAAATTGTCGTCGTGTCTTTGCTTCTCCTGTCGCATTGCGCGTCGATGCGTTCACTAATTTGTGTCTCGTACCCGTGACTCCGGCCAAAGAGGTCACCAAGCTCGTCCACTTCCATTGTTGTTGCTGCAGTCATCTGCAGACCTTGCACATCCGCTCGAGTCATTCTTGTATATTGCTATCGCCATTAGATCCTACAATTGCCCTGTTCACTGTCCTAAACGTCCGGACAGTCGACAGCGGTATTGCGAGCCACCTCTCTTGCTCGAGGTTTACGATCCTGGACATCCGTAATGCTTATTTTCTATTAAAATGGTCAGCTTTAGATGAATACCGTTCCCAATACTCTCGACGGAAGCGCCTGGGGT
Source organism: Hyaloperonospora brassicae (assembly GCA_947650285.1). Lineage (NCBI taxonomy): Eukaryota > Oomycota > Peronosporomycetes > Peronosporales > Peronosporaceae > Hyaloperonospora > Hyaloperonospora brassicae. The sequence goes on from CANTFL010000636.1 coordinate 80,666, forward strand.
CTTTACTGCAGTTTGCGCATATGCTCAACTTATAACGAGCGACGTCACTGCCGCACGTCTAAACGCAGCTTCACGCGTCAACTCCACTTCATAGATTGGGAACCCTAACCTATTGACGAAGGCTTGACGCAATGGGAACTTGCGCGCGAAGTGTTCCTATTTAGACTGATTTATTATTGTTCTTATTTTGACTGATTTATTATTGGGTCGCCTTTTCGGTTATGGTTACTCGTTATTTTTTTTGCTCCCAACAGGTGGATCCGCGAGTCTGTTCCAAACTGAGTTCGTCCGCCCTACACACTGCGTGGGTGCAGAGAAAGTCTACTCATCTTGCTAGTACAGTTCCAACAGCATATTCACAACGCGATCAAGATGAACGCCTTGAGCGCGGGCGTAAGAATCTGATTAAGGTCCTTAGAGTTGTGAGGTATCTACATTGTCAGAAGAAGGCTCGTACTGAGAGTACGGGCGGAGACGCCTCTTGTAAAACATGGGATGCGTACACATGCACAAACAAGCTGCCATGTAGTATGGATTGTCTTGTCGGCACAATATACGAAATAGACCAATGAACTTGGGCAGTAGTTTCTGCTGCCCACATTATTCTCCGCGTGTCGAGATAGGCCTATTATAAATAGTAAGACTAGGTCACCATCATTCTTACAAAAGCATGCTTGCTCTTATGTTTTTGTCAGCGTTCCGTATCTAAAATTCGATCTTATTGACGATGGAAGCCTGCACGAAATGGACCACTACTTCTCGAATACACATAATTTAATCTGCTGAATTGACTTCATTGTGTTCAGTGCGCCTTATGCGCACTACAAATTTGTGCTCCATCTTTCTCCTGATCAGTAAGGGTGTAATCCTTTTCGCTGTATAATCTTTGAAGATGCTGGATATTCCAGCATCATCACCGTCCTCGATGCCAGATATAGCTTCGACTCACTTGCTATGTTTACATCCTCGATCAACTTCGACATCTTTTACAGTGAGTATAAACTCGATGCGTGATAAGCATGAGTTAAATTGGTTGCTGAAGCGAGCCCCGCAATCAAGATTTACGCTTAAGTTGGGTGGGCACTCGTGGATTGTGAAAGCCATTCGCGTTAAATGGTGTATGCATTGTGGATGCATGCACCTAATTATCATTGGCGTACTCGACTATCAGTACCAATTAGCTCAAGACGTTATTAAGTCGTCTTAGCCTCGGACGATTTCATCGAGGAAACGGTTTGCACGTTCTGTCCGGCCATCCGTTGACATATGATTGCAAATGGACATATTTAATTTGGTTTCGAGAGAACGAAATACGAATTAACACACTTCCACCATCAATAGAGGGTCTCCATTTGAGACGAGTCCACGGGATAACTAAAGGAGTCAGAATATCGTGTCAATTAAGACACCAGCACAATGCTTGGGTGTGATCGACTCCGGACAATAAGCAAGATAAACCATCTTTCCAAACCGGTCAATAAAACAACATTACTCGTATTGTTGCAATTTCTTTTTTATTCCACACAGATAAAACATTGAAACGAAGCCTCAGTTCCCTGCATGTCCTGGCAGAGGCTGCAACGTAGTACGAGAAGAAGAGCTTGAATTCACCCTTTGACAGACTTCGCAAGCACAATTGCGCACAATTTAATACTGGCGGGGATAGTTAAGTCGCTACCTACCGTGATATATGTCTAATGACGGCCACGATGTCCAATGAGTGGAATATCTTGACGCTTATACATTATGCCTAATTGCAAATTATTATGAGTGGTAACGGCGACACGTGGATTGTCTCCGGAAAATGCTGTGTAATATTGAAGCCCATCTAATATTGTGTATCGATACTACTGTGGTAAAGTGATCATGAGATTTAACCGTGGTGTTGGGACGCAGGATGGAATCAGACGAATGAGTGACAGAAAATGACTGTTGAAGTTATTCGGATGGATCTACCTAACGGTAGAGAAGGAGTATAGTCAAGGATCGACGATTGACCGATCGCGATCTGCGATCGAAGTTTTGGATCACCAAGTTACAAGAGCTGGATCGTTCAAGGGGTAAAATTCAAGTGGAGTACTGGATCGATAGAGGCAATGGGATGTACGTGAACATGCAAGCAAGCTGAAAGAGTGGATCATTTACCCGGATAGGATCACATACCGCGATCCACTACACCGCGATCCACTACCCCGCGATCCACCGGATACCTCATTGGTGGGGACATATAATTGGCATGGATCACCTAATTGGCGTGAATTACGTAATTGGTGTGGATCACATACCGCGATCCGGTACTCTGCGATCCGGTACTCTGCGATCGGCGGTATGGGGCGATCCACTATGGATTATCTGCTGTGGACCACATGATGCAAGAGGTGAATGACATAGACAGGCGACACGCAACAGCAGACCTAGCGAACAGATAGGCATATTTATAGGTTTTGGACTTGGTTGGTTGACCTTTAGCAGAATTGAATTTGCAACGAAAGCCACGCGTCGACTTCTCCCGGGCAGGATCTTTGGCCTCCCGTTGAATAGAGAGTCACCCACGTCTCAGCAAACTTCGCCCTTTGATTTTTTTAGACAGGCGAAAAGTCAATTCTCACCCCCATCAACTGCGATAGGACGCAGTGAACCCTACGGTTCAGATTCTAAATTTCGAGACGGCTCAAGTGGTCAGAAGGCTCGCGTATCAAGCATCACCCCTGGCAAAGGCGACTATGGGAGATCGCCCGAGTCACAAGCGATCGATTGAAGAATTTCCACGCGATCCGCACCTACGTTTGACCGGGTGAAGCATTTCCACCCGATCAACACCTATCCCTAAGACGGTCAAGTTCATCTTCAGCTCAAGTCCACCAAGAAGAGCGCAACTCGCCCCACCGACGGGTACACAAGGTGAGCAAGAACGTACAGAACACGGAATCGGGGTACTTCCCCCCCGTTAGTCGGTCGTCTGGGCGCCAGTGGAGAGTCGGGATCACAAGAAAATTGTGGTCACCACTCCTCCACACTACAAAGATCGATACGCCACCAGCAACCTCATTAAATTTTCTGGAATGTAACGATTAGATTTCCCATAACAAAACACACAAGATTTTAATCTTGTCCGTGCATCTTTCTCGCATCGTCGAGAAAATTTAACGACAGGGCAATGCTAGATAGCGTTACAACAGTGCGCATATTGTCACTGTTGGATGACGCAGCCGGCTCTAAATTAGGCCGGCGCAATAATTACTCAATGATGACGTTCAGTTGTCCTGGCTCATATCCCACAGAGAAATTACACTTCGCGAAGAAAGAAAGCCACCTCAACATTTTTTTGCGAAAGGTGTGCAGTGTTCACGGGCGGGCGCAATCAAGCATGGTCCGTGTAGAAGACGAAATGTCGATTTGTAAGAGATAGACGCGAAACTTGGCCGGTGCATACTTCATGGCTAGGAATTTCTAGTCGAGCAATGCTTAGTTGCTCTCAGCTGGTTGAAGCTGAAGCGACTGATAGCAGACGACGCGTTTCGCACCGTCTGCGTCGTATTGCAGCAACGCACAGTCGACCGCAAAATCGCTGACGTCACAGACTAAATGGAATAGTCTGTCCTGATCTGCAATCGACAAGATATGAGATTGCATCAATCTCATCTCAATACCTTTGAAGGAGCTCTGATTGTCAGCGTTCCGTGATTACTTGACATTTTTCTTGAGTGAACAAGAAAGATGCACAGTCCTGTCAAGGTAATATCTTGAGTACCTATGCAAGTACGCCTCTAGCCCACCAATATTTTGGGGTCCCTTAACATCAACTGGCACAGCCTAGTCGGTGATCACCTTGATCTTTTTAGATCCAGGCGTACGCCGTCTTTACCCACGATGCACAAAAAATGATATTTTGCTCGCCGCTAACATACAGTTCTTGAGGTTGGAATTTGTCTTATTATCGCGCACTAGTGTAAGAAACTTTCGTACGGGAAGTGGGTGGATTTTCAAATCTGACTTTACATCCATATCTCCGCTATGGACGAACTCATCGTCGGTAGTAGATTGGAGCGAAATATCACTCCGATCTCTTTTAGATTTTTTATACAACTGTTGAAAGTGGCAGGGACATTACGTACCCCTGTTGCATGACCAGCCACTCCCATAAAATCCCTCTAATTGTGCTTACTGACGTAATCTGATCGAACTTTTCCATCAGATATATAGACGATTAAATGGCACTCTTAGGCATGCCATTGCTAATAACGCCTTTCCTCGGTATCGGGGTTTGAGCCGGCGTAGTTGCAGCTTTCACCTTGTTGAATACATGCACTTTTTGTCATACTCATGGTGGCATCATACACACAGAAGGTTGAAAGCTAGGTCGGGTAGTTGATTCCCTCAAATGGCTTGCAGCTAAGCACCCGGGAAATAATTTGTCGATCGCTTATACTTGTTCACAAGGCAGTAGCCACTGCTTTATAACACAGTACTTCAGAACGGGTTTCATGTTTCATGACGAGTGCATTTATCCTTTGGCAAGTCTCACGGTACGGATGCAGGGAATACATCCTTGAATTCGGTCAGATTCTTGCATAAAGTTTTTATGCGTGACCCCTAGAAGAGACGTGTATCCTTCAAGCCGAGTCTTATCACCAAAGACACATTCTTCCATCGATGAAGTACTGAGAACTCCTTCATTCTCAGTACATATTACCGCCGGTCCTATTTCGGTGACTCACTCGTCTTCTGCGACTAGTGCGCAGATCCGATTGACATTACAACAACGCAGATCTCGGTAAAAGCGTTTAGGTTTGAGCGTCGAAAATGAGTTAACATCGAAGTGGCAAGTCATTTGTCACTTCGATATCTAAGGTGATGAGAGAAATCTTATTATCAGCGGCGGTAACACAAAACGATAGTGTGTGGGGAGCAACTTACGTCGAGAATAATGCAGATTCTCATGACGTTGCTGAACCAGCAGGGCACTCCGGCCTCACTGACTCCGGCCGTTTTCTGGAGGTTCGCCCACTTGTTGCGATTCAACAAGAACATCGGACACTGTTTCGGGGCTTTCTTGGCCGACATAGGGTCTTTACCTACTTGTTTACATAATCCTTCATTAGGGGCAGTACACTCATAGGCTTAGTGCTCTGTCTTTTGACAACTATTACATTTCTGCTAACGTTTGCACCCTGGAGAGCAAGTACTTTCGCTCTCCACGGAACAGATGTCCATGGGCTCTGTGTAGCGGAGCTACACAGCTCCTTAAGTCAGAGGAAGACTTAACGCTCTTACGAGCAACTTTGGTTCAAAGAACCCGACTCAGAGAGTCAACAGCTCAGAGAGCTTAAAGGGTGGTTCAGAGTACCCGACTCAGAGAGTCAACAGCTCAGAGAGCTTAAAGGGTGGTTCAGAGAACCCGACTCAGAGAGTCAACAGCTCAGAGAGCTTACGGTCCCCGTTCCAGAGGGACCAAACGATTCAAATGAATCACAGCACAGAGTGCTCAATAGCAGCTACCTTTACAGGCGTTGCTAGCTCTTCCGATCAAGACGCCTCGTAAGGCACGTGTCTTATGTTGATCAAAATGGAAACTGAATTTTATTTCTTCATTTAACCTAAAAGAACACCTTAGAACAACGTATTTAACCTGCCCTAAATAACCTCTTAAAATATCTTGCAATCAATTGATGACAGACACCAGTCTTCAACAATTGATACGCTCACTGTGTTCTAATATTACCTTATAGGGTACCCCCCTCTCGTGTGTGCACCACACCTATCGTCGGCTACCAGCCGACGTGTAACCCCGTTACACTCTGGACCTCCGATTTTATGTCGTTACGCTGGACAATACGTAGTAGAATCAGTTTGAGCCTGTCTCAAACTAAAAGCTTTCGACCCGCAGTAGCACAGAAAAGTTTACATCAGCTCTCTAGCATCATGGCTGATGTTGTTTTCTCTCGTTATTCGTCGTCTCATGCTGCCATGGGGCCTTTCATACCGCTCTTGGACCTCATTTATAAGCGGCAGCGCGACACTGCGCTGTCTCATCCTATGTCCATGCAACGACACCGCCTTGGTGATAGATGTCGTAAGATTCACAGTAAAGATGTGCGTGCAGCAGGCACTACGCTTTCACGCTAGGTTGCTCGTCGCATAGACAACTGTTGTGCACACATCAGCGTCCCTATTGCTTGCAAAATAAGCAAAGAAACGACCGACGACTAGCAAGTGTACCGAGGGGCCAACGAACGGACAACTCATGTCTTCATACGGATGAGATTACGTGTCGTCCACGTCACTCTAAGAACTCATCAGCTGACCCATTCCACAGCTTGTAATCCAACTTTTGGAAACAGCGCTCCTCTTCACCCTATCCAAAACCCCTCGAAAAACAAACCACGAACTCAACACTGCGTTTAAACCCACCCGACCGCACGTCCCCCTCCCCTCCTCTCCCCGCCCGCTCGACCGTTTCAAACCCAACCTTCAGTCGTCGCATCATTTATCCTTGTCCAACCCAATGTGTCCCACCCCACCCCCTTCACTCGCGTTCACTATCCCGCCCCGCCTCCGTCCGGCGCCGGCCTGTCCCCTTCACTCGCCCCACCCACCCGCACCTCCAACATGGCCGCGCGCGCGCTCCTCGCACTCGACGACGTGGCTGCGATGCCCGCGCCCGGTCTCAGCGCCCCCACCAGCGTCAGCTTCAGCCCCGACAACCGCTGCATTGCCTTTCTCCACGCGCCCAACGCGCCCCGCGGCCGCCTCGCGCGGCAGCTGTACGCGCTCGACGTGGCCACGCGCGCCGTCTCACGGGTAGCCGCTGCGCCGCCCGACAGCGCCGCCGTCAGCCGCGACGAGACGCTCCGGCGCGAGCGGCAGCGGCAGATGGGCCTCGGCATCACGTCGTACGCGTGGACGCCCACGCGCGGACGGGCAGCGGGGCTGCTGTACCCTCTACAAGGCGATCTCTATTACCAAGCGCACGTGGGGGCGCCGCTTACGTTGCTCGTGGACAAAGCCAGGACCGGTGCAGCAGGAGGCGCGATTTTGGACCCGCAGGTGTCGCCCGACGGCCGCTACGTGGCGTTCGTGCAGGACAAGGAGCTCTACGTGGTCCCGACGCCGACGGGACAGCCGTCAGGACCGCCGCCACGGGCTGTGCAAGTGACGCGCGGCGCGCGAGCAGTCGACGGCCTGTCGAACGGCCTCGCGTGTTTCCTGACGCAGGAGGAACTCGGCCGGTTTCGCGGCTTTTGGTGGTCGCCCGACAGCGCGCAGCTCGCATTCGAACAGGTGGACGAGCGCGCGATCCCCAAGTACCGCATCATGCACTCGGGCAGTGCGACGCCGACGGGAGACGACGTGCAGGAAGACCACCGGTACCCTTTTGCAGGCGGGCGCAACCCCACGAGGCGGCTGGGCGTGATCAAATTGCCACGAGAGGCCGAGCAAGAGGAGAGTGGCGGGATGCAGAGTGGCGGGGCTGGCCGACAAGCGCTGGACGGTGAGGTGCCGACGCCCGTGTGGATGGACTTTGCGTCGCTGGACACGGACTTTTACATTTCTCGAGTGAATTGGCTGCCGGATATGTCGCTCGGGGTGCAGAAGTTGAATCGCCTGCAGACGGAGGTGTCGTTTTTGAGATTTGATGTGGAAACTGGACAGGCCACAACGCTGCTTGAGGAGACGAACCCCGTGTGGGTGAATGCTAGTTACTTGTACCGCAATATTGAAGTGGAGAGCAAGAACGCGTTTCGTTTCTTGTGGGCGTCCGAGCGCAGTGGCTTCATGCACCTGTACTTGTACGAGTACATGGCTGGGGCACGCAGTGCATGGCTCTTGGGCGCTGTAACAAGTGGCGAATGGAATGTGGAATCGGTCGAAGGTATCGACTTGACACAGGGACGCGTATACTTTTGTGGAACAGCGGACTCTCCACTGGAGCGTCATCTGTACGTGACATTGCTCTCCCCGGTCAGTGACCCACCGCCTCATCCCATCAGATTGACTGGTCCAGCAGGCATGCACAACATCGTCATGGATAGCAGTTGCCGCATGTTTGTGGATGTGTACAGCAATTTAACGACACCACCGCGTGCGCTAGTGTGCACGGTGCCTTCAGAAGCCCATATCCGAGCTGTAAAGCCGCTCACACCTGCAGATCCGAGTTCAGCTGCGGAAGTAGCAGCAGCACCATCAGCGGAACTTACCGCGCTATTCCAAGTAGTTCTTGACTCGGCATATCCCTTGACTACTGAGCAGGAGGATTTACGTGTGGCGATGCTTCAAGCCCAAGGCAAACTCTGTATTCCCAAGATCATATCAGTTCCTACCCGCGATGGTAAGGAAACGCTGTTCGGGGCAGTATACTTACCGGATTCGAAGGTGCACGGTGAAGGCCCGTACCCTACAATGGTGAGCGTATACGGCGGACCTCATGTGCAGCGCGTTGCACGCACGTGGGCAATGACTGCCGACATGCGAGCACAGCGATTCCGTGACATGGGATATGCTGTACTGAAGGTTGACAATCGTGGCAGCTTTCGTCGCGGCTCAGCTTTCGAGGGCGCCATTAAGCATTGTATGGGTACTGTAGAAATTCTAGATCAAGAGGACGGCGTTCGCAAATTAGTGGATGAAGGCGTGACGATCAAGGGTCGAGTGGGAATTTACGGCTGGAGTTATGGTGGCTACATGGCGGCCCTCTGTTTAATGAAAGCTCCTGAGACGTTCAATCTTGCTATCGCCGGGGCTCCGGTGACGAGTTGGGACGGCTACGATACTTGCTATACCGAGCGCTATATGTCCACGCCGCAGCTTAACCCGACAGGCTATCGGAATGGCTCTGTAATGGAGGCTGTTGGCAACATGCGGAAGGGGCAGAAGTTACTGCTCATTCATGGGCTGATTGATGAGAATGTGCACTTTCGCCACACTGCCCGACTTATCACGGCTCTGATCAATGCCCGGAAGCACTATGATTTGCTACTCTTTCCAGGTGAGCGCCACTCACCACGTCACCTAGAAGACCGAATTTACATGGAGCAGCGCATCGCCGAGTACGTCGAAAATAACGTGTGATCGGAGCATCAAGCGTTAGTGCAGACGAGCAGGAGAGCAAGCTCTGCCACTCATGAACCGAATAGCGGGATGTGTGGTATTAAATGAACCCGCGAGTAAGTACTGTTTGCACGTCGTTCACCGTTCGTCAAAACTGCCTGTGCGTGTACTCGCCGTTCAGGACTGTTGCAGCGAGGCCTGGATCGCACGCTGGAGCTCGTCCATCTCATCCGTGTTTGTTGTTTCCCCGTCGTGCAGTCCAAACACTTGCGGTCGATGGGCAAACTCCTGACCTGACAGCTCCATCGCACGGCGCAACTGCTCATCGTAGCTACTACCGCTTCCATCTGTCGTCGCGAGGCATGGTTCAGCATCCCCCAAAGACGCCTGGATTGCAGCTGACATTTGTGCATCGAAGTCGCCATCGTTTGGCAAGGCACATGCACCTAACGACGCCTGAATCGCAGACTTCATCTGCTCTTTCTCCGACTCGGCCTTTGCCTTGGCCAAAAGCTCAGCCTGGATCGCAGCTACTTCACTTTCCCGAGTAGCTTCTTTGATCGCTTCCAACTCTCGGCGTGCCTGCGCTTGCGCCGACGGAGCGTCACCGCCATGCTCTGCAAGCGACAGCTTTAGTGTCTCTTCTAAGCTGGTATCCATGGCGTCAAACTCGTTTCGTGATAGCTGTGCAAAGAGGCCAGGTCAGTCCATCGACGAGTTCGCTACGCGACAAGCATCATCGCGAACGCACCATGAGAATGTGTTCCAGCTGCTCCACTTCCGTGCGCTCACGGTTTGATCGAGCGTGCACCTGCTGCTCCACACCAGTGGCATCGTCTCGAGTTTCGCGCGAATTGATACGGCGCGAGTACCCGATATGCCGCTGCTCCCACTGGCCTGGGGCCTCGCAGAGTAGGCTCGCTTGATGATCGGGTCCGGTAAGTGAATCGTAGTGACCTCCTCCGTAGTAGCTAAGCCTGCGTCAACGGTACACTCGCGCGTAAGAGCTATAATGATGATATCGCATCCATTCGTTGCCGAGAATCGTACCGAATAGGAGGTCTGCTGCGACAGAGAGAACTGCTTTCGTGAAGGCAGCGCAACTTTCGGAAGCCACACATTGGATCATAAGCAAACACTTCAGCAGGACGGTCGTACAGCTCGCACAAAGCCTGAAGCTCCGGGTCGTCGCCCCAGACACCATCACACCTCTTATGGCGCAAGTAGCGCATGAATGCTGCCATGTCGCCCACTACGTACGGCTCAAAGTACTCTTTCTCGCTCTCCATGTAGTCCATGCAAGCCGCACGTACAAGTGCATGATGTCGATCGTCACCATACACCTGGTGGCTCACCGAGCGGAACAGGCAATTGCCATCTCCTTCGATATCATAGATCCGCAAGCCCAAGGTACGCTCAAGCGAGTCTCGGTAGTGAGCAAATCTCGGGTTCTGTGCTTGAATGACACGACGACGCGTCACGTTTGGTGCATCAACATCCATTTTCCTCTGTTGCAGCGCACAGCCACGCCCGCGCAATTGCAAGTGGTCGCCAGCAGGCGCCACGGTTGCTGGGGTGAAGCGAACCCACTCGTCATAACTCGAGTCGCGTCCAGCATAGCGCACCAGCATGTTTCCTCCAACTGTTTTCACAGCAATAGCCTCCTTCCATAAGCTGCTATGACTCCCCCCAGGACGTACTTCCACATGCTGGGCTTGGCGAACCGGCACGCTGTCACTGTGCGCCTGCGCGTGTTTTCCACCGCAAACAAATCGGTTCCCCACAACAAAATACACTTGAGCACGTCAGAACAGCTCTGTGGTACCCCTCACATCTCTCCTTTATCGTACCCTCGTGCCAAGACGTGCGAGGCGGCCAGAATCCAGCTGCAGCCACTGTCGCCAGCTCTCGTGCATGTTGAAAAACTGCAGCAGCACTTCCCCATCAGCGACTTGCAGCACTTTGGCTGGACACCAATTGCCAAAGCTGTTCTGGGCGTCCACTTGGTCACCTGCGTGAATCTGACGTCTCCACTCGTAGTCGAAAGCGTCGACGCGCATCATTTCTGTCAGATAACATCAATGGGCAATTTGGTTTAGTTATTGATCACTGCTCCTGCAGCGACGGGGACAATCAGCGAGCGACTGGTGCACGCGCCTTCGTCCATATCTTCGTCTTCATTCTCTGCGCAATGTCTTCCGTCCGTTTGGTCGTTTAAGTGCGCCCTCGGAGACGCAGTCGCTCGCTCGCACACCATCGGACACCTTTTTGTTTTTCGTTCTCGAAGCTGTGTTGTTCGTTTTCATTGAAGACGAAAGTTGCAGCAAGTGGGAGTTGCGTGCACGTTGTGGGTGCTTCGAGCGCAACATAAGATGACCGAGTCGCCATGTGCAGTACGGTGCGTTATAAGCCGCAATAGATTCCTCTATCTGCGCGATACCGACCGTCGCTGCATGTCGTATTTATTCGTATTCTCTACGATGGTAATGTCCGCATTTTTGGACACGTCAGATAGAATACGCCCCAGCGAGTCGCTCAAACCAAATGGAGAGCAGGACTTATGCGCTGCTAATTTTATCGTAACTTGTCCAAATGGCATCGCCCTGTGCGTAGCAAAGCGGTCGTTGTACAATGCTACCTACTGCACCAGCTGATTGTAAACTGCCGATGTTGGCATCTCGACACTCTGCAAACTCGCGACGCTAAAATATTGTGTTCGACGAACGCGAAGAAGAGCGACATGTTGTCAAACGCAGCACTTGCGTTCATGTTTATCACTTGTTCATCACAGCACGGGCTGCCACGCAGAGGCAATTCCAGTCCAGTGTTGTCGGTAATCGACGCATCGCATATCAATTGAACTGCGGACATGTCGATGCACGACACGAAGCGGGCGCTTCGACGAGGCAATAGGTAGCAGTCGGTCTTTGGATTGCAGCCAGAGTCTTCTTGCCGCGGAGAGCTGAGAAAGTGGGGAAGCGTTTGTCGTGAACTGCTGCAGTGACATCGGCATACCGCGCCGCTTGTACTAACCTCGCGCCGACGCAAACATGATCACGCCGTTGCCGTGTTACCCTGCGAGATCTGCCATCTTTCCACATGACGGAACAACCTGAGCGACCTTCTGTTCTCAACATCAAGAGATGGACGTAAGTACCACACGACCACGAGTCTCGCAACACGCGACCGACCGTCAACGCCATTCACATGTGTTTCAAACTGCTTGCGTATTACCCTGCGCAATTACTGCGACTTGCTCCCCTCCATGCTACGAGCTGGATACGACTGAGACCGACGAGGCACTACATACTCTCGTCAGACTGGACCAAGAGCGGCGGTAATAACTTCATTGCAGTCTCGTCGCGGTCTAGAACCGGCCGCTGAGCTAAAAGGCTGCCACGCGGCCTTCCGTTTATTCTTCCATCACAGCGTCTCCGTCATCATCCTCCTTGACATCAGACACCTCTACGGCATCAATCTACAGAACAACAAGAAAAACGGTAACCCAGCATCGTCAACAACATCGTGAGGGATTGGCAAATTGCAACCACTTGCGTACGTAAGGCTGCAGCTCAGCGCCTTCAATAATCGTGAATGGCTGGTCGATGCCCACAACAGCAATCGTCACGTTGCTGGCCGTCAGTTCCTGGTCTCCCTGAAGACAGCCGCGCAGGCCCTGCAGTGCATGATGAATGATCTCGTCCTTGTCCACTGCCACCAGATTGCAACAAAGCCACGCTGTCACACAACCTCCTCTTCCTCTCATCTCTTCTCCTCAACTACTACCCACTTACGATTGGGAAAGCTCTCAAAGTGCTTTTCCAAGTACGTGCGCGCCGACTGCGACCGCGCACCAATGGCAATGCCCCTGTACTCGTAGTAATTGCCCGATGGACACGTCTGATACAAGTGCACCCCCTTTTTCTGTAGTACAAAAGAACAACAGCAGCAACAATAGCAACAACACACATACATACGCAGCCGACGGATCCGACAGAGAGTGAGTATAGATCTCCCCATCGTACACCTCTCAGTTGCCAGCATTCACGTACGTCGACACCTGCCACGAGCAGTCCCACGCCGTACGGACGGCGAATGTACGACTGCGTGCACTCCTGTTTCTTGTCGGCCACGTCCGAGACCAGGCGGCCGACCGTAATGGCACTGCCGTAGACAAACTTGTGGTTGAGGCTTTCCGTGCGCATGAAGCGCGCGAGAGTGCGCGCGTCGGCCGTGAGCCCCGAGATGGCGATGCCCATGTGGTCGTCGATCTTGAAGACCTTATTCTGGTGCTCCGCCAGCTCGAGCGTCTGGCGCTTGAGCCCGCAGAGCACCGCCACTCTGTTGGACGTCAGGCCGAGGCACACGCTGCCTTGCTTCACGGCCTCCATGGCGTAGTCGATCTGGTGCAGGTGGCCCTGCGGACTCCACACGGTCACGTCCGTGTCGTACTGATTGCGGAACATCGTGTGCGCGGCGTCGCCGGTCTCTCACGGAGCTCAGGATACGGGAGGGACGAAATCCAAGACAAGAAGAGGGGGTCGGGCGCTCGACCAGCGTACGTGCTGGCGGGAGGTGTCACTCTTTGCAAAGAGTGACACACTCGCGTCTGCCCGGAGTGTCACTCTTTGCGAAGAGTGACGTGCAAAACGCTATTTTTCGTTTGTCAATTTGTCAATCGAATGAAAGAAAACAGTTGGGAAAAAATTATCGATACACACAAACGCTAACAGACGCAGAGAAATGACTCGCGTAAGGACGGAGTTATTTATTGCGATATGAATTTATTGACAGTCGTTTCGCTTTTACTTCGAGCGGCTCTTGTAGCTGATGCTGATGCTGCGCTGGACTCGTGACTGTTTTCCTGTGACGTGGCAACGACTTGTGGACGTTCTGTACGGACAGTATTTAGGACAGCGTGCAGCACAGCGGTTGGATGAGCAACTAATGAGCAGCAGATATGGCTTTTCTATCGACCAGTTGATGGAGTTGGCCGGACTGAGTGTCGCTGCAGCCATTGGGCAGCAGTTTCCGGTTGATACGACCTCATCGAGAACAGACGAAGCAGTCAAGAGAGTGCTGGTCGTCGTGGGAGCAGGAAACAACGGGTGCGTCTAGAGAGAGACACACACACGCACGCACGAGACGTTTCGTGGTTTGTCCCGCACTTACAGCAATAAGGACAAAGGAAATGCACCTGACGACGTCTTTGTACTGTCTGTGGTGCAATCTTGATGGCAGAGGCGACGCGTTGGTTGCAGCTCGTCACTTGGTGGTACACGACACTGTACATGCTGTGCTGAGTTTTCGTTGGTCGGCGGCGCTTGTGTGGCTAAGCTATGCTCGTTCACGTGCTTTTTTGAAACAAGTGCAGCATTTCGGCTACTCGCCGAGCATTTTGTACCCCAAGCGCAATGCAAAGCCCCTTTTTCAGGTGAGGCAGTGATCGCGAGTGCAAAGTGCAGTCGCAAGAGCGTGGTAAAATCTGAGCGAAGTGGTGCTGGTGTTGCTGTAGGGATTGGTGACTCAGTGCGAGCAGCTGGAGATTCCGTTCGTTGACGATATGCCGAACTCGTACGTTCACGCGGTGTTTGCTCATCCAATCATGCAGCCCAGTAAACGAACACAACGATGGTCGCTTTTGTTTATAGCTCGGCTGTGGATGCAGCGTACGACTTGATTTTGGATGGAATCTTTGGCTTCGGATTTACTGGAAGCATCCGTTCCCCGTTTGACCGCGTCGTCGAGACGCTTCGAGAGTGCCGATCACCGATCGTCTCGATTGATATTCCATCCGGATGGCATGTCGAGAATGGTGCGCTCTTCTTCTCTGTGTCAGGTGTGTTCGCTTGCCGATTGCAAACGCGTGTCTGTATTGACAGGAAACGAAGACGGAGTTGGCCTGGAGCCACAGATGCTGATATCCCTGACAGCACCGAAGACCTGCGCTAAGTACTTCACGGGGCCTGGCAAAACACACTACGTTGGCGGACGGTTCGTGCCAAAGTAAGTACAATGTGTTATTGCATCTGGCGTTACAGTCTTACAGCAAAGTTGAATGTGTGTCCCTCGCAGGTCATTGGCGAAAGAGTTCAATTTGGAGCTGCCAAATTACCCCGGTGTGGAACAGTGCGTGAAAGTACCGATACCGTATTGAGAACACAGTCACGCGGATATCTGCGGTCTCGAGGTCGCGACACAAAGTTTGATGGATCTTCGCTTGTCTTTGAGTAGGATGAACGCTCACGCTCATGATAGTGTCAACCTAGTGCACACGTGTCGCAGTTCGTGCAAGAGAGCAAACGTAATAAAGAGTCGTGACACTATCGTCAACAGGGGACGTACGTATCAATGGCAGCAGTGCAAAGCGACGGAAAGTGTCAATAGTTGTACAGCAGTGACTTTTGTTGTTAGTGTAGTTGTTGCACTTCGCAAAGGTATTTAGAAGTAAAAGTGAAATATATTAAGAACTACTTCGTTTAGCACTACGATACGTATGCCCAGAAACGGAACTACAACTTGACCATGTCAAGTTGCATATGGTCTCCGTCTCTCCCGTACAACCTGTCATTCTGACACACTATCATCCAATCAGGTGAGGTCGGACTTACCTGTACTAGGTCTTTCACTTGACCTTCAGAACCTATTTAAACTGTCATGGAAGTATTTTCTAACATTTGTATCTGTCGCTTGTAACTATATAACAATCAGAGCTTTTGCTTCACAACACACTTGTGGCTTGCAGAAGGGTGATCGGTCCGCTAGCCTTGCTTGAGAGGGCTTGCGAATTCGAAGGTGTAAATGAGAATGTAATTAAGACCTTGTTTGCTCTACCGTGTCTAACCGAATGCTTCAACTATCCCTCAGTCCATCCATCAGCGTATTCGCAGAGTAGTCGTGAGAGAGAATCCATCCATCTCTCAATCAGTTCGATGGCAGTTGTGTCGCCCATCATTTGTCACCACCATGGGCCTCGTCCTCCATGTTTAGCACGCTGTCCCTTTCCTTGTTGCCCTCCTCTACTGTCTACTTTCTCAACTTATAGCAATAAGGCTAAGACCACCGTCAAGCATTGTCAATCGCAAAATAGCGATAATGATCACGGCTCGCCGCTTCATCTTCGTGTGATGAGTTTGCTCACTGTTATCGAGATCCATGATACAGCCAACCGTACAAAATGCATAAACTGGATTCAACAAACAAAACCTCAGTCTTTTATGATTTTACTTATCATTTCACCTATACAGCGCAGAAATAATATCGGCAGCACTTGATGTCTCGACGGCGACGTCCTGGTCGTAACTCGATCTAGTTGTCGAATACATTGCGTGCCAGTTTTAATGTTAGTATCCCGCCCGCCGATCATGACTTGACCTGGTGTGCTTTAACAATTGTCGGACAGTGATCACTAACATCGAAATTCTTGTACTTTTTATCTCATCTTTACATATTCTTTTCCTGTCACTTGGTCAAAAAGGGAAGGCGGGGTACGTTTACATGAGAGCACGCTGCGTACTCATGCAAATGTACCTCTCTCTAATCTCTGATATGATTTTGTCTGTGATGGTCAAGAAGCGATCGATTTATCTTTGACATTTACGTGTGTAAATGACTTACAACGGTCCCATCCTGGTCTTGACCTCACCAATAAAAAGCGCCATTCTCCGTAATCTGGATACACGACAGAGTCTTTCAACTGACAATATCACCCGACATTAGTCGGACGCTCAGCAGAAATTGAGCTCATTCGTTCAATCCAGCTCTCAATTGTGGCAAGTCGTGAGAACTTGATGCTTGACGGCAGGTTTGTGCTCGTGCCTTCGCATCGATTGGCTTCAGACTTGATGTAAATGTGTCTTGCATCCGCAAACAATCGTTGTAAACCATGCGGTCGTCCATCTCGTGGCACATGCACAGTTTCATCCCTTTCTTGTAACGGGGCACACCCTTGCGTAACTTAACGCAAGGGTTTTGAGTGCCCCGACAGACGTACACGTGGCAAGCGAGGAAGCGTAGGTAGGGTAAAAGTAGAACTGTTATATTAATAAATTAAGT